>JAMWET010005942.1:132500-140277 GCA_024036415.1 Prochilodus magdalenae | reverse complement strand
GCAAGTCGGCTTTAACAGCTACAGCAAGTCAGCTTTACCAGCTACAGCAAGTTGGCTTTACCAGCTACAGCAAGTCGGATTTACCAGCTACAGCAAGTCAGCTCTACCAGCTACAGCAAGTCGGCTTTACCAGCTACAGCAAGTCGGCTTTACCAGCTACAGCAAGTCGGCTTTACCAGCTACAGCAAGTCGGCTTTAACACTGACAGTCAAGCTTTACCAGCTACAGCAACGCATCTACCAGCTACAAGCTACAGCAAGTCAGCTTTACCAGCTACAAGCTACAGCAAGTCGGCTTTACACACAGCTGTTCAGCTACACAGCAAGTCGGCTTTACCAGCTACAAGCAAGGTCAGCTCTTACCAGCTACAGCACCAGCTACAGCAGTTCGGCTTTACCAGCTACCAAGTCAGCTCTACAGCAAGTCGGCTCTACCAGCTACAGCAAGTCGGCTTTACCAGCTACCACAAGTCAGCTTTACCAGCTACAGCAAGTCGGCTCTACAAGCTACAGCAAGTCAGCTTTACCAGCTACAGCAAGTCGGCTCTACAAGCTACAGCAAGTCGGCTCTACCAGCTACAGCTGTTCAGCTTTACCAGCTACAGCAAGTCGGCTTTACCAGCTACCGCAAGTCGGCTTTACCAGCTACAGCAAGTCAGCTTTACCAGCTACAGCAAGTCGGCTCTACCAGCTACAGCAAGTCGGCTTTACCAGCTACAGCAAGCTTTCCAGTCAGCTTTAGCAAGTCAGCTCTACCAGCTACAGCTGCGGCTTTTACAGCTTTACCGAGGCTACAGCTAAAGTCGGGATTACGGCACCCTGTTCAGCTACAGCAAGTCGGCTCTACCAGCTACAGCTGTTCAGCTTTACCAGCTAACAGCAAAGTCAAGCTTTACCAGCTACAGCAAGTCGGCTTCCAGCTACGCACCAAGTCAGCTACAGCAAGCCAGCTTTACCGGCTACAGCAAGTCATCTCTACCAGCTACAGCAAGCCAGCTTTACCGGCTACAGCAAGTCGGCTTTATTTACCCAAGCTTTACAGCAATGTCGGTCTTAACCAGCTACAGCAAACTACTCTACCCAGCTACATCAAGTCCAATCACTATCCAGCTACTCCGCTTAGCCAACTGCAGGCAGTGTGAGCTCTCTAGCATAACACCCCTCAGAGATCAGACACATACATCCAAACAATTATACAGATGCACAGAAGCGCACACACTGACCTACAGAGCACCAACACACACAGGCACGCCAACACACACACACACACAAACACCTGTCTCCGCATGGCAGTGACCGAAGGTGATGGTGCGTTCTCTTCAAACTTGGCCAACAACTGCGTCGCCATCGATCTGACTCTGCTCTGGTTGACGCCGACAGTCGCCTGCTCTGATCCGGGCGACACCGGCTGGCCGTCTTGGTGATCTTTCGGAGACTCCTCCTGTTTTGGTAAAACAAAAACAGACACTCACTATCCACCCTGTGATAACATGTAAGATGCTGGTATGAGAGTATTAGATACATTGGCATCTCTGTGGTCCTTTCTGGCCAACAGCCTGATTCAGCTAATCAGCTCATTTACAACCCTTCCTGAGTTGAACTGGGTCTCCGGGGGGCCAGGAAGGGTAGGGCAGTGGGCACTCCAGGGCAGGGGCTGACGGTTGAAGATGGGTGCTATGAATAGGAATACTGAAACTCAAACTGTAAGGTCAACGTGCAAGATAGCAGGGGTTGAACAGATTAGTCAACTAGTCCTGATCATGTGACTATGACACTAACAGCATGGACACCTCAGAGAAGACAACACGTCAGGAGGCTGGTGATTTCGGGGTGCGTAGCTCTGGTTTCCCAAAGGCTAGCAATGCGATCAAGGGCTAGTTAGAAAGGTCATGCTCTCCTGAAGGTCATGCTCTACTAAAGGTCATGCTCTACTGACCTGGGGAGTCCAAATTCTGTTCTGTTTGTTCTTGATCTACAGTAAAAGCCCAGTAGTGAATGTTGTTGTTTTCCGGTTTTTCCCGAAGACTACAATGAAAAGTCATGTGTGGGTGGAGAGGAAACATAACGCTCTATAATCCTGTGAGGTCTGGAGTCAGGTACTCTTATGTTCCCTGGTTCACAGTCCTCTAAGTTTCTCACCGGACCGCAGCCATTAGGATGTGCTGGAGCTGGACAAATCTTTGGAGTTCTGAAATCTTTATTTCTGGTTCCCTAAAGACTAACAAGAAGTTCCAGAGTCACACTGACCTCCGGAGTTTGACTTGATCCATAGTCAAATATCAGATACTGAACGTTGTTGGTCCGGATTTCCAGAAGACTACAATATAAAGCCATGTGGTTGAAGAGGAAGCATAACACTCTATAATCCTGAAGTCTGAAGTCCATTACTCCTGTCTTTCCTGATTAGTCCTCTAAATGTATCTCTAGGCTGCAGCCATGGGCAAGCATCACGGCATGCCTGCCTTGAATCGGATTCAAATTTCTGAGATTCAGGAACCCACTGATCTACAGTCAAATATCAGATACTGAATGTCGGTTTTCCGAAGTCATGTGTGCCTTGGAGATGGAGCATTATGCTCTATAATCTGAAATCAGTTACTCTCAATTTTCACCGGTTTACAGAGGTCTTACAGGAGTTGGACAATGAAACTGAAACACCTGGTTTTAGACCACAGTCATTTATTAGTATGGTGTAGGGCCTCCTTCTGCGGCCAATACAGCGTCAGTTGGTCTTGGGAATGACATATACTGCGTCCTGCACAGTGGTCAGAGGGAGTTTAAGCCATTCTTCTTGCAGGATAGTGGCCAGGTCACTACGTGATGCTGGTGGAAGTTTCGTCCTTCTTGGTGGTATGCTGACATTAACCCTGGATACCGTGGGCTCTTGATACATCACAAAGACTTGCTGTCTTGGTCACAGATGCGCCAGCAAGACGTGCACCAACAGTCTGTCCTCTTTTGAACTCTGGTATGTCACCCATAATGCTGTGTGCATTGCAGTATTTTGAGCAGAACTGTGCTCTTACCTGCTAACTGAACCTTCACACTCTGCTCTTACTGGTGCAATGTGCAGTTAATGAAGATTGGCCACCAGGCTGGTCCAATTTAGCCAAGAGACCTCCCACACTAAAATGACAGGTGTTTCAGTTTCATTGTCCAACCCCTGTATTTTTCTCTAGCCGGACTCAGTGTGTGAGCAAGACTTGGCAAGACTACTGCAGGTGCAGCTGAGCCTGATACAAATTTGCGAAATTCCGAAATCTTTATCACCGGGTCCATAAACGCTAAGAAGGCGTTCCGGGATTGCTGGAAAGGGTCACACTCTACTGACCTGGCTTCACTTTACATTTCTCCACTGATCTCCAGACAAATATCAGATACTGAACGTTGTTGTTTCTGGGTTTCCCGAAGACCACAATAAAACGCCATGTGGTTGGAGAGGAAGCATTACACTCTATAATCTGAAGTCAGTTAGTCCTGTCTTTCCTGATTTACAGTCTCTAAATTTCTAGACTGCAGCCGTGGGCGAGTATCGTGGCATGGCTGCCTAGGGAGCACTTGAATCTGACAAAAACTTGTGAGATTCCAGAATCCATATCTCCGGTTCCCTAAAGTCTTAGAAGATGTGCTTGTTGGAAAGAGTTACGCTCTACTGACCTGTGGAGTCTGGCGAAGCTGCCTAGAGTGCGCCTGAGTCGGATACAAAAATTACGGAATCCATTTCTCTAGTTCCCTAAAAAGCCTAACGAGGCATTCCAGGGCTCCTTGCCGAGGGATGCTCTGCGGACCTGTGGGCTGTAGCTTGTACACATATCTTAAGAGCGGCTTGTTGTAAAGCATTCCCGTCTCCTGTGGCTTTATTTTTGACGTCATCCGAGATTAGTCAATGTCGACCCAACTTTGATCACAACACTGTTGACATTACAAAGTCCCCTACATTCCTGGCCAGTGTACACTGTTTAGTGAACTCACAACTGAACTCACATCTTCTGATTGGCCGGCCTGGCTTGTTCTCCTTCTCTTTCCCACTCCATCATTATCCTTCTCTTTCTTATCCTGTTAGATACATACACACAGTGTTAAACATACACTGGTTAAACAGCCGAGCTGGATCTGGAGAATGTGGGGGTGGGTATTTGTACCTTGGGGTTGCGTTTACGGGACAGACTCTGTCCTAGTCTGTTGAGTAAACACATAGGAGACTTGGTGCTGGAGAGCAGAGCGGCTCTCTCCTCTGGACTCAGGCTCTCTGAAAGGACAGAATGGGGATCAGGATCAAAGTCTGAGCTCCCTATATCATCTAGACTCAGTTTACTTTGGCATATACGCCGCCTCACCACTGAGCGGCACCGTGTCTTTGAGGAGGTCATGGAGCTGGCTGAGGTACATCACCATGCACAGCGAATCACTCTCGTCCAGCATGCTCAGCTCCTGGATGGTCATGATAGGGGACACACCGAACTCCCGTTCAGCTATGTCCAAGCCTAACTGCCAGTTTACTTCAGGCTCAGTCTCCTCCAGGCATTCGAAATCGCTGCAAGAGTGCATATCAAAAACATGAAACATAAATACCATCAAAATCTCCTCGGAACTGTGCCAGGGAAGGCATCCACCAAATCCGGCCCAACTGCACATTTCTTTAATACAAGAGTGGCTGAACACTGATGTGGCCTACATCCAGAAACGTCCGGTCCATGCCAAATCCAGTCCCAGCTGTTATTGGTGCCCGTGGAGGTGTTACAAGCTGTCAGGTATGTTTCATATTTCCTCAGTTTTTTTTTTCAGAGTTAATCAAATGAGCTCACCGAACAAAAACACCTTGTATTAGTAACTCCAGGCTCCTGCAGATGGCGCTACACGAAGATGATGGGGCTATAATACCTGTGGGGTGTGAGTGATGGGATCCATAGATTGAGAAGAGGTGCTACAGTGCAGGGAATGTCTCGTTCCATGTGTGGAAAACGCTCCAGAGCAGATGTTAATGATTGGCTAAAAGGAGGGACTGAGCATGTGGGCGTGGCCAAAGACCATAGTGTGAGGGAAGTAGCTGAATCTGCAGGTGTATGGAAGCGTACGGTCATACGGGTCTACCAGCAGTGGTGAAATCCCAGTCTACAGGGAATTCTCCTCGGAATTGTGCCAGGGAAGGCCTCCACCAAATCTGGACCACCTGTATTTCAGCTTAGCTGTGTGCATTTACAAAGTACATTATGGTGGCCACTTTCATAACCCCAAAAGGAGCACGACATAAAGAGAGGGGTGTGGGGGTGGGGCTGGGGGCTTGGTACTAGAACAGAATTAGTCATGACCTAACCTATATAACACATACATGATGCTTCACTCATCTAATTGGGTGGAATGGATGACGTTCCTAAGTCAGACTGACTAGCATTTAGACAGGTGACCTGTGGTTGACGTGTGGTCAACCGGTAGGCAAGCGACGTCACATGACCTTGGTACAACAATGAAATGCAGGGCATGAAAAGATGACTAGCAGGCATCCGCCCATGTACTGCGCACGACAGAGGACTGGGAGTTGGACGGTCCGGCCTAAAACCGGACACGTTGCCACCCTAGGGTACATATACAGAGAGACTCACAAATCCACACAGTTGCATTAACTCACATGAGGTCAGGCCTGTATCGGTGTATAAGTGCACATAAGGCCAGTCCGTTCCTCCAGGACGTGGTGAGGTCAGTCACACACACACTCCTGTAACCCTCCGTCTGCTCCTGGCACCAGCTCAGCAGCTTGTTCGAGCGCGCTGTGGAATCTGCACCCACACGAAAACACACATGACCTCTGTCTTTAATAGTGTGCCTGTGTGTCGTATGCGCGGGTGTGGAGCAGGTGTAGGGTCATTCTCACCTTGCCGCGAGAGCCTCGATGCTGGAGAGAGGACCGCGTCCGCTCCCAGTAGCGGCCCTTCATCTGTGTCTAGTAGATGGCACACCTGTGTGATGCAGTTTGGAAGACAATGGATTAGTAAGACTCTAAAGCAAGGCATGGTGTTAGGGAAAGTTAGTGTCTAGGGCCAGATACTGATTATCACGTTGGACCACAAGGGGGCACCACTCAACGAGGCCTTATAAACTGTGGGCTCCACCAGAAATGGGTGCTGGAGCACAGACTGTCTTTGGGACTCTCTCTCCTTCCTTCGATGGACATCCCTCCATCAACGGATTAAAAACCTGAACGCTACGACAAACAGAGCTTGAGTTGGCCGGCCACGGGCTCAAGGACTTAAAAACCCCTGGACAACGCGTTGGTCTCGGGGTCCTTGGTCCACAAAGGCACACACCTCTACTAGGGTTGAGACAAGTGCAACACGTAGGGGCAGTGTGTCTCTGTCACAGTCAGGGGCAAGATCCTAATTAAAACCCTAGAGAGTTTTTATCTGGGTATGACTTAGTACCATTGGTCCCTGGGATTGTGACACATGGAATGAAGTATTAAATTAATGATGCATTATTGGGGTATTTGTGGAGCTCAGAGGTGAGGCATGTTCTCTCACGTCCTTGGTCCAAAGGTGGAGTCAGGGCACAAACCTCTAAGTTGTTGTGTTCATCTACCAAGCTACAAGTTAAACTGCACGTGACTAACACTCTCCATAAAGGGGGTGGAGGAGTGTACTGACACTTAAGTTGGTGTTGTGTGGAGTGTGTCTCTGTCATCTGTAAAAAGAACAGCTGCACCCAGAAGGAGGTGTGGGAGTGCGGTGCTGTTGGGAAGGAAGATAAAGGTGACCAGGATCAATAACTGATGATCAGTTTAGGCTGATATGATCAATATTTATTGAGCTACACATACAGAAGTCTGTCTCTCAGTATGGCGTCGGGTGGCCATGTTTGCTAACCCAACACGCCAGACGTCTCGGTATGGAGCTGTAGAGGTTCCTAATGGAGTCCTGTGATAATCCATCCCATGCAGCTTCAATATCCTCACACAGCTCCTGCAGATGGTGCGGTAGGGGTGGAGGTGGAGGGACACCAGGCCTTCTGGACGTGTACAGTACACCGTTCATCTTGGTGCTGACCACGGTGCCTCCACACGCGGATTCATTGGGCGTCTCCACCAAGACTAAAGCGAGACTCGTCACTGAAGATGACCCGCTGTCAGTCTGAGCTACTCCATGACAGTCTGGTACGACACCATTGCAGTCTTTGGTGACGGTGATGTGGTGTTAAGGGCAGCCACTGTAACGGTCTCTGTGCAAGTAGTCTTGCCAAAGGTGCTGGCACTAGTAGGATGACTCATGGAGGACATCCCTGCTCACTGAACATCTACAGTCATGGCTGTGGGGTCAGACTCACGTCACATGGGTGGCCGATGTCAAACCTACCCACCAAGTTTCATTCCTGTCAGCTGATTCCTCCCGGGTGCATAAAACCAACTGCAGGGCTCATGATGAATGCATGAGCTCCTTCACCTCTACTGTGCCTGTGTATAACCTACCTGAGCTGGGCTGATGAGTTGCGTGTTGACGTTGGGGTAGCGCGTAGCAGGGTCCAGGCTGTACTGGCTGTAGTTCTTGCTGACGTTCTCTGGCGTTGTCTGAGGAAGTAACCGGTACACGCTCTCTCTGAGAGAGAGACGGGCAGAACATCATTCACTGGAGTCAAACCTTCACATACATACGTTTGATAAGTCATCCCAGCATACTAAAGGACAACTCCAACCTCTCAGCCAGGACCTCCAGAGGGGCTGCGCCCAATCCCCAACTGCGAACCATCCACCCGGTATCCACTGCAGCCAGGAAACCTCGAGCGATGCCCGT
>JAMWET010005942.1:102500-125000 GCA_024036415.1 Prochilodus magdalenae | reverse complement strand
CAGCCAGGTACCGTGATAAGGAGAACATGGTAAAATGGTATGGGTGCCAGAGCTGGACGGAGAACTTTGCTGGCCGCCAGCAGGCAGAAGGTGACGGGAACAGGGTTTTCAGAGAACACTGCATCCCAGCTTAAGAGGCCCGTCTGTGAAACATGGCGGCGGTAGCATCATGGTTTGGCCCTGTTCTGGTGGATCAGTGATGGAACAGGGAACTATTGATTATAAGCCATGTCCAAATGACCATCGTTCGTGTTTTTTCTCCATGTACATTATCTAGTACTCAGTAAATCAGTCTGCATACGGTTCAGATCTGATCCTCCTCATTTAGAAAGTCAGCAGAGTCACAGGAACATATTCCTGAACTAAAAGAGGCGGGGCTTATGATGATCGATCTGAACTGGAGCCTGGTTTAATTACAGGATACAGCGCCGGGCAGCAGCTTGTATACATGCTAAACATTAGCGCTTATAGCTTCTAGTCTTTTAATCTCACTTCTAACAGCTTCTTCAGTAGGAGGACCCTTCGCCTTTCATCTCTCATAAATAATGAACTGCTAAACAAAACCAGATCAGTCCATATTTAAATTACTAGTATTATTACCCGCTCTAATAGTTATCTCTCGTTTATCAGCAGGTGTATTAAGTAACTGTACTCATCCTTAAATAAAGATAATCTCAGCTGTAGACGAATAAATAAACATATCTGTAATTTCGGTTCTAAAATGATGGAATTATAATAAAACACACGTCTCCGCTCCGTTTCTCCTTCACCGCACACAGCCGTTACGTCTAAACCGGAAGTCAGCTCCCTCGTTTGGAGCAGTGTTGGACGTCTGACTGAATGAAGAGCAGAATTCGGTTTCATTGGTTCAGATTTTCTTCTTCAGAAGCTCCTCCTCTTTCTCTGAGACACTGTCCCCCCCGTGTTTCTCAGCTTCACAGCTTCAGCTTCCTTCAGCGGTGAACCGCCAGCGCACATCGTCACGTGGATTGAATTTTTAGCAAGCCTGCGCCACAGCCCAGCTAGACCTTCCATATATATTTATTATCCCCCCTTTAATAATTATTAACATGTCTTTTCACATTCTTAAAGTTCTTGTGCATTTTTGAAAGCTTTAGTCTGTTTAATAGTGAAAAAAAAGGTCACTGTTGTCAGTCGACTTAAAGGGTCTCAGCCGACTTAAAGGGTCTCCGACTGACGATTCTATTCGTCGACTTCTAGAGGACAGCCCTACACAAATCACTCTACCAGGGAATAGAGCTAAAGTACTGGAACGGTCGAGTCAAAGTCCTGACCAAGTCCTCCGATAGAAATGCACTGGCTGTGGTGCTGTGTTTCAGGTCAGGTCAAGAAAATTGGAGTTGCATTGACACATCACCTTAAGACAGTCACATCCAGACAGACCAAAAGCCCTTTGATGGCCAAAGACTCAAACCAAGCTCAGCTGAGGGTCTGAACCTGTGTGTCTTCAGCAGGTGAGCAGCTGATGTTACCTGGCAAGGTGTTCCTCCTGCCATCCGCTCCGATAACCACCTGGAACTGGAGCTCACTCACTGGGTGAGCACTGGGATGGATCTCCGCCCTCCAGCCGACACCTAGGCAGATGGACGAAGCTGTGAAATCACTTGCTCCAAACCCTCTCCATCGTCTCCATGGTAACAACGAGTGAGGAGTTACGATAGTTATGTTGTGATGGATGTGACGTTACTGTGTTTCTCTTGGTCCTCTGGAGGTTCTCGTAGGTTCCTGAACTCCACGTTCACGTGAACCTCCACGCCCAGGAGCAGAGCCACCTTCAGCAGCATCAGCTGCAGCTGTCGGATGCCTGCACATGCACACACGTACACAGAGAAGCCAGAGAGGTGTTGAGGTTATGAGCCCTCGGATCCGAGCTGATTCTGATTCGGTGGTTCACTTTCATTTGTGTAACCGCCCACTGCTGACCACACATAGGAAGTTAAGGTCCTGTCATCAAGATGATGGTGAGGTTCTAATAGTCCCGGAATAATCTGATAATCACATAATAATCCGATATGGATTTAATGAAGAGGTTATTATAATCTGACAAGCACACAATAATCTGAGAAAATTACATAATAATCTGACAACCAGATGAGGGTTTTGAATTGAATGATGAATTTGCATAATCTCAGAATAATCCAACTATCAGTGATTATCCAACATGAATTTATAGATGAGGTTGTAATAATCCCATAATAATCTGACATAATCACATAATACAATATAATCATATGATAATCTGGCCTAATAACATAATAATCCCCTATGAATTGATGATGAGGTTGTAATAATCCTAGAATAATCTAACAATCAATGATTATCAAACATTAATTTGATGATGAGGTTGTAATAATCACATAATAATCTGACATAATAACCTAACAAAGTTAACAATAAGATTATAATAATTCCATAATAATCTGACATAACCACATAATCCAACATAATAATGTGATAATCTGTCATAATAACATAATAATCCCATATGAACTGACGACGAAGTTGTAATAATCCTAGAATAATCTAACAATCAGTGATTATCCAACATTAGTTTGATGATGGGGTTGTAATAATCACATAACAATAAAACATAATCACATAATCCAACATAATCATATGATAATCTGTCATAATAACATAATAATCCCCTATAATTGATGATGAGGTTTTAATAATCCTAGAGTAATCTAACAATCAGTGATCATCCAACATGAATTTGAAGATGAGGTTGTAATAATCACATAATAATCTGACATAATCACATAATCCAACATAATCATATGATAATCTGGCCTAATAACGTAATAATCCCCTATGACTTGATGTTGAGGTTGTAATAATCCTAGAATAATCTAACTATCGGTGATTATCAAACATGAATTTAAAGATGAGGTTGTAATAATCACATAATAATCTGACATAATAACCTAACAAAGTTAACAATGAGATTATAATAATCCCATAATAATCTGACATAACCACATAATCCAACATAATCATATGATAATCTGACATAATAATCCCCTATGAATTGATGATGAGGTCGTAATAATCCTAAAATAATCTAACAATCAGTGATTATTAAACATGAATTTGATGATGGGGCTGTAATAATCACATAACAATAAAACATAATCACATAATCCAACATAATCATATGATAATCTGACATAATAACATAATAATCCCTTATAAATTGATGATGAGGTTGTAATAATCCTAGAGTAATCTAACAATCAATGATTATCAAACATTAATTTGATGATGGGGCTTTAATAATCTATCATAATAACATAATAATCTGACATATTTGATGATGAGGTTATAATATTCCCATAAAAATCTGACATAATCATATAATCCAACATAATCATTTAATAATTTGACATAATAACGTAATTATTTGAAATTTGTTTATCGATGAAGTTGTTATAATCCCAGAATACTTTGACTATCAAATAATAACCTGACATAAATTTGATGATATGGTTATAATAATCCCAGAATAATCTGACCTAAACATATAATAATCTGAAATAATCCCACATGAATTTGATGATTTATAATATTAGCATAATAATTCCATTGCAGCTACATCTGTATTACCTCATGTGAGCTAGTTTGTACTGGGCACTGGGGTTAGTGGGCAGTGCTAGTGCCCACCATGTCCAGGAAATGCCTGGCTGTAGGTGACCTGCCCGCCTACCGGCCGTGTCAGTCAGCGCTAAGTGACAGTTCACTCTGCTGCCGGATCAATAGAAGAGCTCTGGTCTTTTCATTTCCACTCTGCCTGCCTCGAGCCCACACCGTCTGAGGCAACACACCCCTCACACACACTGGAGTATAACGTGGCAAATGTAGGTAACCAAGGAGACGTCCTCTCATCATCTCACACACACACACACCACACAGCATCGGTGGGGTCACTCACTGATATGATCTATAGCTCCAGCACAGAACTTCCCATAAAACTTCTTGGCTCCGAGGCCACGCAGGTCCTGAATGGTGAAGGGCCACAGGTGGAGGACATTGTTCCGGGAGAAAGCGTCTCTCTTCTCCAGCAGCACCACCCGAGCACCCAGGAAGCTCAGCTCGATGGCCACTCCACGAAGCCCACACCATCTGCCCTGCGCCGTGTGGCGGGATATCAGACACTGCACAGGACATCACAGACTCCAGGAGAAACTAAGTTTGCAAATAGTCACACCCAGAAGGAATCCACCCAGAGGAAGGACACGGGTGGGTAAGTCTGACAGCTGCCTCCTGTGTTAGTGTGCTTCAGGCCTATAGATATTGTAGTGTCTTCCGTGTGTGTGGTGGTGTTTACCGTGGTGTTAGTACAGGCGCGGCCCCTCTGGTACTCTTTCTGGCTGGCTCTTTTGTCCAGCTTGGCCCACAGAGCTTTGGCCCTCCAGTAGTGCAGCCTGTTCCTCAGGGTGTGGTAGAAGAAGGGTTTGCCTCCATGCTGCAGCTTCAGCTCTCCGCACAGCTCCTGAAACGCCCGCAGCGTCTCCCTGCAGGTCGACGCCTGCACGAAGCTGTCGAACAGCGCGTGGGGCCGACACTCGCCCGCCACCGCCTCCCCCTGCTGCCCGTCACCCATCTCATCCCACCACGCTCACGCTGCACCTGGGAGAGGGGGTCAGTAAGAGAGAGGGACTGGTACATCTGGAGTATTGATGTCCATGATGGTGGCACATCTGGGGACCAGAGCAGCTGCATGTACCTGTACTGTCTTAATAGAAGCGGTTTAAGCCTAAACCTAATCTCAGGATTAACCGCACAACAACGATTAAGGCATTAGGCAATACGTAAAGAGCCGCTTCATGTTATATCGTCCCATGACGGAGCTTTAAGAGGCATTACCTCTTTGGACGTCTGGTTCCTATCACCACCACTGTGAGCAGCTCGGACTGGGTATGCTTGGTGTCACACCAAACCACTTTGGATGACTTTAGAAGTATTGGATTAACCAGGAATTCTGAAGATCTCTGGAATTCCCCTTTAAACTCTGATGTGCATCAGTAAGACTCCACCACAATGACTCATTCAGTGCCACTGATCCTGCAGCACAAGCGCTGCTAAACAGAGGGAAGGGAATCAGGACAGGCAGGCCTATACACACACACATTCATATAATGGCCATAAGTATGTGGACGCCTATATCACACCTATATGAGCTTGTTGGATGTATTTAGGAGCTCCGCAGATCCTGACAGAAAGCCATGGTCTCTCTTATACCAACAGAAACCTGGTTTATCACCCCCTACAGCTTGGGTTGTTGCTCATAACCACATTATGGAAACTGAGACATTCTGAAAGAGAGTAGGCATGGTGTCTGATGAAGTACGTGGAACTCAAATTGACCCAGTAGCTCGATTTCCATTGTGAGGCCTCAAAACTAACCTATCTTTATAGATGACAAGCAAGGACGCACTTATATAATATACCGCTTATATTACATAATAGTGATGTACCACTTCTGGACGCACTGGTCATAATGTAATCGAGAATGGCATGCCTACTATTCCAAAAGCGTGGGCATTAATATGGAGTCGCTTCCTCCATTGAGTTGTAAAAGCCTCCACTGTTCCGGCATGGCCTCCTTGCAGATTTTGGAGCGTGTCTGGGAGAATTAGTGTCCGTTTAGTTAAAAGAGCATTTGTACAGTCCAGCACTGACGTTGGACCAGAAGGCCTGGCTTGCAACTCATCTTCTAAACCGCTTATGCTTCTGGGTTGCAGGAGGTGCTGGAGCTCATCATAGCGCTCATTGGGCAGAAGGCAGGAAACACCCTGGACAGCCCATCAATCTATCACAGGGTAGCTACACATGTCCAGGTCTAGGGGGGCAGGTTAGCATCACCAATTCCAAACCTGACTGCATGTCTTTGGACTGGGGAAGGAAGGCCACACAGACACAGGGAGAAGATGCTAACTTCACACGCCCTCCTTGTTGGGAGGCGACAGCACTAGCCAGAAAGCCACCGTGCCACCCTGAATGGCAACTGATGCTCCATATTGGGGAGACTTTGGGGATTTGGAGACCTCTCTGGTGGAAATCTGTAATTGCACCCAACACTGTAATATGGGCCGTATCGTAGATGCCTTCCGCAAGAAGATGAATCTGAAGACTGCGAGCTGTAACAAGGACAGGAAGAGGAGATGCAAGGATGCAAGTGGATAGTTGCGTAAGGCGACATTTCCGGTTTCTAAGTTTGGTAAGCACAAGCATAACAAATGCCAAACATTAAGCCTTGGTGCGGGCATGCTGTAATCGTTCCAGGCAGAAAGACAGGGCACCGCTCCTTAGTTGAGTTTTCTCTTTCCCATGGCCGTCACAACAAAGACTCCTGTGTTGAGATGCCTACTACAGACGCCAGTACTTTGAAGGGGGCTGAAGTTGCCCCTACGAATCTGCGTAAGCCACCGAGCCCGCACCTCAGGATCCACTGGAAACCTATGAAAGCTAATCTAATTAGCACACAGAGGCACACCGCTGATACGTCAGTCGTTTCTCCTTTATCTTAAAAACACTAATGGTTGCTATTGCTTTCCACAGATTCGCTCAATTCTCCTCACAACTACTACAACCGGAAACAGTGATGCATACCAACCATAAACCGGAAATTAAGAGACGCCATCTTGTGCACACAGCGAAGAAAAACCAAAAACCAAAGATACTAGAAAAAATACGAAACAAAACACCACCATGAAGAAGCGTTACAAACACAACGGACAGAGACAAAACACCAGACAAGGACAAAGGGAACAACAGGGAGTATAAAACAACAAGGACTAACGAGGAACACCTGGGAAGGGGCGGGGCTAAAAACTAGGGACAGGTGAGGGGCCTGACAAGGGGGCGGAGACAGGAGGAGCAAAAAGCCAAAACAAACAGAAGCACATGGAGCAGGACGACATAAGGCACATGGAAGTGACATGAGAAAAAGACAAACGGACAACCAGAGAAAACAGACAACCTGGGGCAGGGCAAGACAGGAAGTGACGTGACGTGAGCGTGTCAGGAGGAAATGAAAACTCGGTGTAACAGGGAGGTTGAGGCAGGTTGCAAACGCACAGTGGTTTGTCCGGGAGACCGGGGTCGAAACACAGGTGGGTATTAACAGAGACATGTCCGCTGAGAGAGAGACGACAGCCAGAAACAAGACAAGGGTCAAAACTCAGAATTAAACACCAACACCACAAAACACAGGGAACCAGAACTGAGGGGGAACACGGCTAAGACTCACGAGGGGGAACCCAGAGACTTCACGACAGGCTGGGCAAACAAAGGGGTCTTAAAGGAAGTCCAAATGAGTTCAGATTAGCATCAGGTGTGGGAGAAGGTGGAGCCAGGGTGGAGTAGGAAGTGTAGTGCAATAACCTGAAGTAACCAGAGGGGGCGTTGATTGACATATGGACATGACCAGACAGACAGACAGGGATGTTTTCTGTCTCATGACCAAGCTGATGCTGATGCTGAAGCTTCAATCAATCAATCAATCAATCAATCAATATACCATTAAACTATGATTTATTATAAAAGATATGGAATAAAAAAACACAAACCACAAGAACTCTGGGACGGGCTGCTACACTAATGAGCCATGCAGTGAGCTTTGCTCTCCTCTCATTCTGTCTGGACTCATTCGCTAAGCTGAACAGCCAATCAGAGAACTCTCCCTTGGCGTTGGTCTCCAACACCACCAGGTCAACATGGTCAATTAGCTGAACAGGCGCTGGCATGGGCCAGCTGCAAAAATGGCCAAGTGGGTGATGGTCCACCAGACGCTCAGCGGGAGACGGTAGTTGGGTCTAACCAACCATATTATGGAATTTGAGACCCTCTTAATAAGAGTAGACGGTGTGTCTGATGAAGCATGTGGAACTCAAACTGAGCCAGTCGCTCGATTCCCAGGATGAGGCCTTTACAGATGACAACCAAGAGGACACTTACAGACGTCTGCGCAACTGCCCGATGCTGCACTAGCCGTAATAGTAATGTAGCAGTACCGCATGACATGCTGGTCTTGATGTAGGCGAGAATGGTATGCTGATGTGAGGGAGAGAAGCAGTGAGTCAGAACAACTGGGCAGCAGGAGGCCAATCATTAACCATCTTGCTTCACCCAACAGGCAAGAACCGACTTTTATAGAGCTTATAGAGCTCTTCACTGTCCGTGGTGGTGGTGGATGGGTGGTGTATGGGTGGGTGTGGGGGGGTGTTAACTCTTTATTACCATTGTCTTTATTTAGATATGATGATATGTTGCTGTTCATTCATTAATGGAGTGTTACATCTACACTACAAAGAGAAAAGTACAATGGGTATATCGCTCTTTCTTAAGGTACAAGCAATGTACTAAGGAAGAGGTACAACAGGAAGGTTGAAATGTGAGATTAAAGGAGCAGTATGTAAGATTCACAGGGAATCTGTTAGCAGAAATAGAACATAGTATATAAAGCCGTGTTCTCATTAGTGTATAATCAGCTGTTACCGCAAGCCATTGTGTTTTTGTTAGCTTGGAATGAGCCCCGTATATCTAAATAGGAACGGCTCATCTTGAAACAGAAGCTACCACCACCATGCTTCTACAGTAGCCATGAGCTGCAGCCTGATGGTGGCACTATAGCATCCGCTGTCTTCCTGTAGCGGATATTTATCAGCAGCTCTGTACATGAAACTACAGCTGGGATATTGTGAAACCCTCAATTCCCTCAGATCAAAAATATTTCAAAATACTGCCAGCATTAAAACTACAAGGCTTTAATAAAGCTTCCTATTTGCCAGCTTCGTGTTTGAATTTACCCATTCCACCTTAAATGGTGCAGCAGTTATTATAACACCTCATGCACCAGAATGTAACTGCAACACAATTTAAGGTGGAACAAGAAAATTAGAATAGGAAGCTGGGGAATCTCCTTATCAGAAAAGTAAAGTCTCAAGGAGTCTCAAGTCTCAACTGAGCTTACATTGAAAACACAGCTGAACATTTGAAACACTGAGTTCCTCTACTGTACCAATGATGTGAGCATGCTCGGTAGGAGCACTCAATGGGTGGACTAAATAGCTAGGACGGTGCTGTGTGAGAACCCACATTCAGTAGGCTACATTACACAGCCTTACCACTAGGGGTTACAGAGCGCTCCTTTAACGGTACAGTACGCTTAACTTTCCCAGTGGAAAATACATACAGCTCTGGAAAAATTAAAGAGACCACCTGACAACGATCAGTGTCTCTAGCTGTACAGGTTCTGGGTTTGTGCTGGACCAGAATTCCTCAGTTCTGTTTGATTCTCTGCACTACTGGAACCATGTCTCCCAAACTCCAGATCAGATATTGTATTAGATCTGTGTATTTAGAAAATCACTAATGACCTCCAGAAGCCTGTTTTTAGAACCATGCCCGCTGTGCGTTTCACCCCAGCCACCGCTCGCCAGTCTCTCTGTAGGTCACCTGAGGTCATCTTACGGTGGGTAAGGGACACTGGAATGAGGTGGCGCTCATCACGGTCAGTAGAGAGTGGGTTTGGCCCTCTGCCAGTCTGGAGCTGTGTTGTCCTGTGTGTTTGCTGCTTGGCCTTGTTCTTATGAACCAGACGCTCACTGTATCTGCCAGTAAAGCTAGAACCCAACCTTCTGTTCCTCACTAAGAACCTGCTGTACATGTGGAGATGCTGATTGAAGAAGAAGCTGGAGTGGGCTCTGATTGATTTCCAGAGCTGTATGTTGTACATCAGTGTTATATTTTAATACAGTAAATATAAGAAGAGGCCTGGAGTCCAGACAGGTGATCCAAATATAACTGCTCCAGACTCCTGCACTGAATCTAGTCATTAGACCATTACAGCAGTGAGCTGGCCGTCTTATCATCCACCTGCACAGCACAATTACACGTTACCTCAGCACCTGATTCAGCTCAAGCAGGATTTGACCATAAGACTCGCATAGGAGAACAAGATAGTACATGCAGTACAGGTCCTGGAAAACACGGCATGATCCCGCACGATTTCTACCGGAGGGGAGTCGCCACCCATCGCAAGGAAAGGCCACACATCCTTACGCAGCCTCCGTCTCACCCTCCTCCGTAAGAACTAGCCCTATCCTAGCCTGTGTGCTTGTTGCACACAGAGACACCCCCGAGTGACACCCGAGTCACCCCCGTCTGCTACTGTGCGAAACCCTGGTGTCCTGTTTGACCCCTCCCTCAGTTTTTCCTCCCATATTAAATCTCAGGCATTTTTTCATCTTCGCAATATTGCTAGGCTCCGCCCACTGCTTACTTCCAAAGATGCTGAGACTCTGGTTCAGGCATTTATGTCATCTAGGCTAGATTACTGCAATGCTCTGTTACATGGTCTACCCCCCATAACACTTCGCCCTCTGCAGTACATTCAGAACTCCGCTGCCAGAGTCTTAGTCCGCACCAGGAGGTCCGTGCCCATCACCCCCATCCTTCTTCAGCTACACTGGCTACCAGTTACAGAGCGTATCCACTATAAGATCCTTCTCCTGGCCTTTAAAGCCCTACACGGACTAGCACCCACCTATCTGTCAGCCCTCCTACATCCTTATGCTCCATCACGTGAGCTGAGGTCTTCTGACTCTGGTCTCCTGGCTGTTCCTAGGTCCAGGCTTTCCTCTATGGGTGGCAGGTTGTTTAGTGTTGCTGCCCCCACACTCTGGAACTCCCTACCTCCATCTATACGCACCTCTCCCTCTCTTTCCATCTTCACACTGGCAAATGCTCGACTATTAACTCGTCCCGCAGTTTTCGAGATATCGACTCCGTTCCCACTCCATATAGTCCGGTATGATCCGGTGACGTGGGCTTGTGTACAGCTTTTGGATCGGATGCACAGATTCCGAGTAGAAGGGATTTTTTCCGGATTTTTTTCCCATAGAGAATGAATGGGATCGAAAAACGCGTGCCCATCTAACCCACTTCCGCTCGACCTAGAGACACCAAATCGGATACACTGGCTCGGGGCAAAGCCCCAAGCAGGAATTCAGTGTTGGATTGACCCGCACTCGTTCGTTTCTCTTTCTTTTCGCATCCCTTTTTCCTCCCATAGAGAATGAATGGGAAGGAAAATTGTTTGCCTACGTACTCTCCTCCTGCTCGACCTAGAGCCTCCAAATCGGATACAAGGGCTTGGTGATGGATTGACACGCACTCGTTCATTTCTCCTTTTTTCCCCAGCATCCCTCGTTCCTCCCAGAGTCCCAGTCATTTTTAGAAACACCTAAAGCAGGCTGTGTCCTTCGCCCGAGAGCCACCAGACTTTACATACTCACTAAGGGCAGGACCCCAAGCACTAACCCACAGTCATACTGACCCGCACTCCTCTATCTGTCGTTTATTCATCCCTCCTTTCTCCCATAGACACCCAGTCATTTTTAGACATACCTAAAGCCGGCTGTTTCGTTCGCCTGAGATGCGTGTAACTTCACATACTCACTAAGGGCGGGTCCCCAAGCACTTACCCACAGTCATACTGCACTCGTCTATTTGTTGTTTATTCATCCCTCCTTCCTCCCATAGAGTCCCAGTCATTTTCGATCCCCACTCGTTTCCGTTCACCCAAAAGCCACCAAACTTTGGGTACTCACTAAAGGCAGGCTCCCACATGCTAATACACAGTCATACTGACCCACACTCGTTTACTTATCCCTTTTTCCTCTCTGAGCAAGCTGCGCAACCATCCTGCGTTTCCCTTCAATTACACGGCAAGCTGATCTGTGTACACATCCACACACGAGTCTATATGAACGTGCACTGCTCCTAAAGCTCCTGAAAGCACTGCAGGACACCGCACTGTGGTGGGTTAGTCTGATTGGCTGAGAGGAAAGGAGGCTTGTCCAGCTGGAGACCTCTCAACTGAAGTTAATTAGTAGCAGTAGTAATAATCTTAATCTGTCAATCATTATTGATTCAGTGCATGAGCACACGGGGGACCTAGTGTTAGTCTGTGGGCCGTGCAGACTGCCTGTAGCAGCTTAAACAAAACATGGAATGGAAAGGATGCATTATTATTAGGGATGCACCGATCCGATATTAGGATTGGATATCGGCTCCGATATGAGTTATAGCAGCTAGATCCATGGGCCCGATCCCCAGTCTAATTCGTTCGTGATGTGTGCTAGGCCGTCGATGTTTGCGAGGTGCCTGTAGATGAACCGTCGCAGCTCAGCAAGGCTAGTGACGGTTCCCCAGCAGGGTGAACTCGATGTGCAGAGGTGAACCTCACAACTGGGGAACAAACAAAGGCTGGCAGGACGCACGACTCGAAAACAAAAACTCGAGTTCTCTCTGAAGTCAGGGAGGAGCAACCCGCCTCGAGAGGCAGCTAGTCCGGCTAGTCACGAGAGACATGTGCATGTGGCACCGTAAACCCAAGACTGAGCAACCAAGGGCTGGCACTCTCCCACTTAAGTAGCGTGAGCTGCAGGTGTTAGCATTTTCTGCTTGGTTGCTCATTGGTTGCCCTTCGTCTCCAACTGGAGGTGGTTCTGCAGGAAGCCCAGACCTTACAGTAGACCTGACTCACAAACAGGACCGATATGGAGCGAACCAGAGAGTGAGCTGTATGAGTAAGCTTAGTCAAGCATTGGTTATGTCAATCCTGGTGCCTTACCTCGCTCCAACCTGGTGAAGTATCGAACTGATATCCCGTACTCACAGATATGGAAAGTTTAGATATCGGTGCTGGTATCGGAACTGGAAAAGCTGGATCGGTGCAGCCCTGACTGACCTGTAGGATATGTGGTGTGTTGACCTAATCCAGTGTTCCCCAACTGCTGGAAATCTCCGCAGAGTCTAGTTCCAACCAGTATCTGCACATGGGTGAGTAAAGGCAGCGTCAGGAGCACAGGTATAGGGGTAGGTGTTTGCCCAGGTAGGGAATCAAACCCTGGTCTACAGCATACGTGTCAGAGGTGTAACCCTCTACGCTATATCCACCACTAAGGCTGCATCCGAAATCGCCTATTTGGTCAGTATGTACTAGATGGAACCCAGGGCGCACTGCTCGACCGGTGAAGCAGTAGGCTCTCTCAGTCCCCGAGTACGTAGTAACCACGCAACCTCGGACGTACTACGTGCACCACGTAAGATGTCACGGCACCGACGGTAGAAGTCCTGCCATTCATTCATATACACATGTAACATGGCCTTTATGTTCGCCGCTGAGCGGGTCATTACGTTACTCAGTGCCGCTGTCCCACTTTCCGTCATTGTTTCTTCCTCAGCTCGGAAATGCCTCCACAGCTCCAGTGGAATCATGGGATAGCACAGTGTGCTGTGTTCGCGTTCTTGAAAATCTCACGGGAAGCAGTACGCCATCCGGGGAACGTTCGCCCACTGCTTTATGACTGCAGATTCGGACACACCACACATCCTCGCCTACTTCTTTCGCCTACTGAGTGGTACGGTAGTAGGCGGTTTCGGACGCAGCCTAAGCTCTTGATTGGCGTGATCAGATGATTAGGGAGGGTCGGCATGTCTGATGCAGGGTTCATCTCCGCAGGAAAGTGGATCTCCAAGAAGAGGTTGGGTGAACCGACCACATGGATAACATCAGGCTTACTTTATAAGGACACAGCTTTACATAGAATGGAGTAATAGTGGGCGTGTCTAGATATCAGTGGGCATGTCTGGGGAAGGGAAGGGCTGTGCCGGTAGGCAGACATTCCGAGTGGGATACCAAGTCTTCATAGCCAAGTAAACGGATGATGTTGGTGGTCTTAAAGAGTCTACAGGCTCACACTTAACAGCTCCAACTGATGAGAGTCTGAACCAGTCCATATCCTGATACACCACATATACTCTGTATGTACCCCAGTATGATATTTCTCCCTATCTCCACCTCTTTCCACTGCTCCATCTTTCAGCCGTCCTATACTGTGTACTATAAATGCCTCAGATCGATAGACATATGAAACACGAGTGCTACCAGGTCCTACATGCCATGCAGTGTGGAGGGAGCCTGCAGCCGGATGCAGGTCAGATTGCTCAGGTCCAGTTCTATATGAGGGAGCTCTCAGGGGAGGTAATGCAGCAGCAGTCTGCACACTCCAGTCTTAGGCAGCTTCTCTCCGGTGCTCTTCTTAAAGGGGAACTCTGAACATAATTCACCGGGTGAGTCGTGAACAGTCATTCCGTGTGATCTGGTCTGAAATAGCTCACTACAGAGAAACTCAACAACCCCCCCATCTCATTTTCAATGGAGGTGATGGGAACCAGGGGTCACCATGGCTACAGTGCATATGTAGCCTCTTATTGACTATCTAGAACCACCAGTCGACCTACACACACGATAAAACAGTCATGCATCCCAAACAATACGCTTTCTTTGGGGACTATTTAGCCTCACCACACCCTTAAAACAGGGTCCCGGGGTCACACCGACCCACTCACACCAACACTCTAAGTTTCACTATAATGAAAGTTTAAAAAATGGGTGGAGCTCTCCTTTAACCATTAGGAGTGTCACTCAAAGAGAGAGACATGAGGAGGGATTATGAGTGGCTGCTGCCAACACAACAAGAGGATGCCCAGCGTGGACACACCCAAGACACACATACATATACACACACCCTCACACACTTATATTTCATAAACTGTCCGAAATGACTTACTTGCTATGTGATGTCAGCTAAGTCATTCAGAGGGGTTGGGTATGTACGTGACATAAGCAAGGACAGCCCTTATCTCTGGACCTGACTGACCCAACAGCCACCATTGCGGACACTCAGTGAGCAGTGATGCCTCCATGAGTCATCCTGTTGGTGGCATCATAGGACTACATTCACGCCGACCGTTACGACGACTGTCCTTAACACCACATCACCATCACCAAACACTGCAGTGGTGTCGTGCCAGACTGTAATGGAGTGACTCAGAATGGCAGCGGGTCATCTTCAGTGATCCGGCTTTAGTCTTGGTGGAGACGACCTGTGTGTGGAGGCATCAAGATGAACGGTTTGTTGTCACACGTCCAGAAGACCTGGGGTCACTCCACCTCCACCCCTACCGCACCATCTGCAGGAACTGTGTGAGAGTATTGAAGCTGCATGGGATGGAGTATCACAGGACACCATTAGGAACCTCTACAGCTCCATACCGAGACGTCTGGCATGTTGGGTTTGCAAACATGGCCGCCCAACACCATACTGAGAGACAGACTTCTGTATGTGTAGCTCAATAAATATTGATCATATCAGTCTAAACTGATCATTAGTTATTGATCCTGGTCACCTTTATCCTCCTTCCCAACAGCACTGCACTCCCACACCTCACACACATACATACACACACACACACACACTCACACACACACAGACGCGCACACACACATACACAAATACACACACACACACACACACGCAAACACAGTCCTCGCCCACTAAGATCGGCTGCTGTTGAGTCTACAGTAAGCCAAGTACACACACACAGGCACACACACACACATACACAGACGCGCACACACACACACACACAGACGAACAGGTGGGAGCTGCAGTCTTATGGGATGACTGAGTTTGAGCAGAGATTAACTGCTGGGTGCTGGCTGGCCTGGCCGGAGGTCAACAAGCAGACTTAATGGTGTGGCTGACCTAAAATACTCCGGTCTGGGGTTAAGGCTGCACACGACAGTGTTGTCCAGTGATGTCCACTGTTATGCAGCTGTATACATCAAAAATTCATAATTCATTTCACACTAGCCTCTCTTTAGCCCTTACATTTAAACAGTCTTACTGTGCCTTTAAGACCGATGTATGTACATGAGCTCTGCTCTGATTAGCTGCTCTCAGAAGTGGAGCATTCCTCAGAACTTCAATGTGAGGGGGTGGAGCTAAACAGCTATAGCTAAATTTCCTTTGGGATCAAAAAAGTATCTATCTATCTATCTATCTATCTATCTATCTATCTATCTATCTATCTATCTATCTATGGCTGAATGAGTGGATAAATGCAAATGAGAGGGTGATGGACACCAGATGTCTGAAAAGTGTACTGCCTCTAAAGGCCACATCACTGTCTAATAGTTGGAGAAGAATTGACCAGTTCTCTATATCAAGTAATGGCGGAGAGATACATGCAGGGTGTCATGAGGCAAAGTAGTCCCCAAAGAAAAGCCACCATCATACACTCATCAAGCACTCAAGTCCACCTCCTTCTATCTACATTCCTTATGTCTGTAGTATTTCTCTGTATACTGTATTACCCTGTTCTTCAATGGTCAGGACCCCCACAGGACCACCACAGAGCAGGTATGATGTGGGTGGTGGATCATTCTCAGCACCGCAGGGACACTGACGTGCTGGTGTGAGTGGATCAGACACAGCAGTGCTGCTGGAGTGTTTAGACACTGTGTCCACTCACTGTCCACTCTATTAGACACTCCTACCTTGCTGCTCCACCTTGTAGATGGACAGTCAGAGACGATAGCTCATCTGCTGCTGCACAGTGCAGTATTGGTCATCCTCTAGTCCTTCATTAGTGCCCACAGGACGCTGCCCACAGGACACTGCCCACAGGACGCTGCCCACAGGACGCTGCCCACAGGACGCTGCCCACAGGACGCTGCCCACAGGACACTGCCCACAGGACGCTGCCCACAGGATGCCGCCCACAGGATGCCGCCCACAGGACACTGCCCACAGGACACTGCCCACAGGTCACTGCTCACAGGACACCGCCCACAGGACGCTGTTGGGTGGTGGACTTTTTTCAGGTGTCCAGCAGCACTGCTGTGTCCGATCCACACACATCTAACACACCACCACCACGTCAGTGTCACTGCAGTGCTGAGAAAGATCCACCCCCCACATACTACCTGCTCTGTGGTGGTCCTGTGGGGGTCCTAACCATTGACGAACAGGGTAATAAAGTGTACAGAGAAACAGATGGACTACAGTCTGTACTCCAGTCTACAAGGCGGTGTTGCTGAGTGTTCAGTAGTCCTTTCTATAGGAGCAAATAGCTGTATTAGTGTTATAGACATATGAGCACTAGTTCCTCTAACTGAAACTGTAAAAACGAGAATGCACCATCTCCCACCGAGCCACACTTTAACGGCGTCTACGTCTCAGTGACACATTTCTGCAGGAATTTTGCCGAATCGGTGGAATTCCCCTTCAAAACTTCCCGAATCCCGAGTGTGACTGACGGCATGCCATCTCTAAGAACAGATTAGACTGGAAGAGGTTTGTTCCGCAGAGCAGGGATCGATCAGCAGCCCCTCCACTCAGCTATATGTACACTTCCCAAACTGATGAGAGTGCAGGAAGTCCACCCCCACCTCCCCATACGCCTCGAGCCCATTCATTCATCTGAATCCCTTTCCATGGTCTTGTGGTTAGAAGCGATTGTAGTCCGGCAAATGCTGATGTCAGATAGCCAGTGATCTCAAAAGCAGCCTTGTTCAACAATACAACACAATGCACCTCATTCAGAGCCGAGCCTGCAAGGCCACCACGCAAACGTATAGGATCACACATATACAGTACATATACGACACCATACGCACGGCTCATACACACAGATACTCACTGTACTGGCTCCCTGCAGCACACACGCACTGCTGACATCCTCCTTTTCTCTCTGGCAGATCGCCAGGCGGATCTCTCTGCTGTTACAGCCACATGTACTCCAGAGCTAAGCGGGAGAACTGCAGTGCAGAAGCTGGGACTGCTCCTTCTGTCACTCTCACGCACACAGCCACACTGTCCTCCTTCTCTCTCACTGGCAAGGTCAGGAGCAGGATCTGCCAGGCACTCACTGGCTCCTCCTACCCGGCCAGCACCTGCTGACTCCAGCTACTCACACGCATGTGCACACACATCCCTATTGTTTCACAACAAACTCAAACCACAGTATCTGTGCGCCGAGGCACCCAGATTTCTCCCACAGTGGCTTGTGTCATACCCAACACCAGTCGGCCTCAATACTGAGCATTTTCTGATGAACGCCTCCACAGAAATACCCAGATATGGCTTACGCATAAGGCCTCACTGCATTCAGCTACATAGAACCACCCATAATATCACCATTTCAGAGACAATCCCATCATTCCTATGACAGCCAGGGAGCACTGGTTTATGGTTTATGGCCTACATTCATTCCTACTGCATTGGTATCAGTGTGCATGCACCGAGGACGAGGTGATCTCTCAGCAACGGGTGGGTTTAAGCCCATCTCTTAATCACCCTTCACTTTACACCTGCACTCAGACCCTAACAAGATTAAGTGAGAAGAGGTGGGGGAGGTGGGGTGGGAGAGGGAATCAGGACTTGTACCGCCAGATCACGAGATGTTCTCTATTGGGCTTGGTTAACAGTGCACTGTCTCCACCTAGTGGAAGACTGTTTGGCTTACAGAGCAGCTCCACCGGAGCTGGAATTGGCTGTTAGGGGCCCAAGAAAAACACAGTTCAACATTTCTGTAAAAACAAGCTTCAGGTTTAATCACATTATCAAAGTGTAACCACAGTTTCTTCTTGAGCCGGCGTGCGTCATTCATTTTGCTGGAAAAGAGGTCAAATGAATACATATTACATATACCCATATTCTATAATACATATACCCATATTCTATATTACATATACCCATATTCTATAATACATACAGTGAGTCCAAGAAGTATTTGATCCCTTGCTGATTTTCTTCGTTGGCCCACTAATAAAGACATGATCATTCTATACTTTTAATGGTAGATGTATTCTTACATGGAGAGACAGAATATTAAAAAGAAAATCCAGAAAATAAATCTAAGGAATATATATTAATTGATTTGTATTTCATGGAGTGAAATAAGTATTTGATCCCTTAGTATTCATTAGCAGTTCTGGCTTTTACAGACCAGTTAGACACTCCCAATCAACTTGTTACCTGACCTGAAGCCACCTGTTCTCACTAATCACTTGTGTGAAAAACACCTGTCCACAGAATCAGACAGATCACACAGATTTCAAGTCTCCAACATGGGTAAAACCAAAGAGCTGTCACAGGACCTCAGAGTCAGAATTGTTGACCTTCACAAAGCTGGAATGGGCTACAAAAAGATTAGTAAGGTGTTGGATGTGAAAGTAACAACTATTGGTGCAATTATCAGAAAGTTTAAAGAGTATAACATGACAATCAACAGACCTCGGCCCGGTGCTCCAAAGAAGATTTCGCCTCGTGGGGTGGCAATGATGCTGAGAACGGTCAGAAATCGTCCTGCAACCACTCGGCAGGAGTTTAGCAAATGACCTGAAGGCAGCTGGGACCACAGTTTTGCAAAGGAAACACAATTGGCAACACTTTGCGCAACAATGGATTCACATCCTGCAGTGCCCGAAAGGTTACCCCTGCTGAAGAGAGCACATGTGGAGGCGCGCCTCAAGTATGCCAATGATCATTTGAAAGATGAACCAAGTTATTGGGAGAAGGTTTTGTGGTCAGACGAGACCAAAATTGAACTTTTTGGCCTCAACTCCACCCGCCATGTGTGGAGGAAGAAAAATGCTGCCTATGACCCCAAGAACACTGTGCACACCGTCAAGCATGGAGGTGGAAGCATAATGTTTTGGGGGTGTTTCTCTGCCAAGGGTACAGGGCTACTTCACCGCATCACTGGGAAGATGGATGGAGCCATGTACCGCACAATCCTGAGGGACAACCTCCTCCCCTCTGCCAGGGATCTGAAAATGGGGCCGTGGTTGGGTCTTCCAACATGATAACGACCCTAAACATACAGCAAAGGCAACAAAGGATTGGCTCAAGAAGAATCACATTAAGGTCATGGAGTGGCCCAGCCAGTCGCCAGACCTCAATCCGATCGAAAATCTATGGAGGGAGCTGAAGGTCAGAGTTGCCAAGCGACAGCCCACCAACCTTCATGATTTAGAGAGGATCTGCAAAGAAGAGTGGGCCAAAATTCCCCCTGGTGTGTGTGCTAAACTTGTGGTTAACTACAACAAACGTCTCACCGCTGTGCTTGCAAACAAAGGCTTTGCCACTAAGTATTGAGTGTGTTTGGCAAGAGGAATCAAATACTTATTTCACTCCATGAAATACAAATCAATTAATATATATTCCTTAGATTTATTTTCTGGATTTTCTTTTTAATATTCTGTCTCTCCATGTAAGAATACATCTACCATTAAAAGTATAGAATGATCATGTCTTTATTAGTGGGCCAACGAAGAAAATCAGCAAGGGATCAAATACTTCTTGGACTCACTGTATACCCATATTCTATATTACATATACCCATATTCTATATTACATATACCCATATTCTATAATACATATACCCATATTCTATAATACATATACCCATATTCTATATTACATATACCCATATTCTATAATACATATACCCATATTCTATAATACATATACCCGTATTCTATAATACATATACCCGTATTCTATATTACATATACCCGTATTCTATAATACATATACCCATATTCTATATTACATATACCCATATTCTATAATACATATACCCGTATTCTATATTACATATACCCGTATTCTATAATACATATACCCGTATTCTATATTACATATACCCGTATTCTATATTACATATACCCGTATTCTATATTACATATACCCGTATTCTATAATACATATACCCGTATTCTATATTACATATACCCGTATTCTATATTACATATACCCGTATTCTATATTACATATACCCATATTCTATAATACATATACCCGTATTCTATAATACATATACCCGTATTCTATATTACATATACCCATATTCTATAATACATATACCCATATTCTATATTACATATACCCGTATTCTATAATACATATACCCATATTCTATATTACATATACCCGTATTCTATATTACATATACCCATATTCTATAATACATATACCCGTATTCTATAATACATATACCCATATTCTATATTACATATACTCGTATTCTATATTACATATACCCATATTCTATATTACATATACCCATATTCTATAATACATATACCCATATTCTATATTACATATACTCGTATTCTATATTACATATACCCATATTCTATAATACATATACCCATATTCTATAATACATATACCCATATTCTATATTACATATACTCGTATTCTATATTACATATACCCATATTCTATAATACATATACCCATATTCTATATTACATATACCCATATTCTATATTACATATACCCATATTCTATAATACATATACCCATATTCTATATCACATATACCCATATTCTATATTACATATACTCGTATTCTATATTACATATACCCATATTCTATAATACATATACCCATATTCTATATTACATATACCCCTATTCTATATCACATATACCCCTATTCTATATAACATATACCCATATTCTATATAACATATACCCATATTCTATATCACATATACCCATATTCTATATCACATATACCCGTATTCTATATTACATATACCCATATTCTATATAACATATACCCATATTCTATATCACATATACCCATATTCTATATTACATATACCCATATTCTAAAATACATATACCCGTATTCTATATTACATATACCCATATTCTATATTACATATACCCGTATTCTATAATACATATACCCGTATTCTATATTACATATACCCATATTCTATATTACATATACCCATATTCTATATAACATATACCCATATCTATATTAAATATACCAATATTCGATATTACACATACCCATATCGATATTACACATATCCATAATCTATATTACATATACCCATATCCTATATTACACATACCTATATCTATATTACATATACCCATTCTGATGCCATTTCTAGAACACCATGATGGAATACCAGTTATGAAATTGTAGTTGTTGTTATATATGCTGCCAGTATTATGACCCTATAATACTTATGGTAGACGTCATGTGACCTCTTTGTCACAATAAGACTGATCTGTTATGATCTTATAACTGACCCTTCATTATTTCCCCTTAAGGGGAAACGGCTCTGGGCTCTTATGGGTTAAAAACACCGGAATCTAAAACTATCAATTCATAAATATCTTACCAATAAGGCCCGCCCTCTGGTCTCGATAGGTAACAGGACAGTCCCGACAGCACACAGGCAACATGCCAGAGAAAAGGGAGATAAGGCTAACAGCACAGACTTCGACATCAACACCTGGGACACAACACAGCACACAAGCACAGTCAACCAGGGTGGGCACTTGCACAGTCAGCACTTCAAACATGCATGACCATGAAAGCCTGCCAATTCACAACAGTACCTGAGCTATAAACGGTGCGATCATCCCCCCGATCCGACTGAACGAAGTGCAGAAGCCCATTCCTATGGAGCGCACTGCGGTAGGGTACACCTGTCCATCAGAAGAAAGATACAGGTACACAGATGTGATGTTTTAAAGGTTAAGGTGCTACACACACTCATCATCAGAACAGCTGCACAAATAG
>JAMWET010005942.1:20000-100000 GCA_024036415.1 Prochilodus magdalenae | reverse complement strand
TCAGTACAACACTACAGGATGATGAATGCTGGGTAGTGCAGTGTAAAGACGTGTGAGGTAGAGTTATATTAAAGATCCGCTGTACCACCTCAGTGTCAGCTCCACTGACCATATAGGAGCACTGTAGTTCTACAGGTACAGACTGTAGTCCATCTGTTTATCTGTATATATGGTCAGGACCCCCACAGGACCACCACAGAGCAGGTATTATGTGGGTGGTGGATTATGTCTGCAGTGACACTGACGTGGTGGTGGTGTGTTAGTGTGCGCTGTGCTGGTGTGAGTGGATTAGACACAGCATGAGAATGATCCACCACCCACATAATTCCCACTCTGTGGTGGTCCTGTGGGGGTCCTGATTATTAAAGAATGGGAAAAGGGGGAAAATTAAGTACACAGAGAAACAGGTGGACTATAGTCCGCAACAGAATGCTCGTATATGGTCAGTGGAAATAAATGGACCACGTATGTAGATGCAAGGAGGTAGTTATTTATGTGTGTGTGTGTGTGTGTGTGTGTGTGTGTGTGTGTGTGTTTATGTGTGTGTCTGTGTGTGCGTGTTTATGTGTGTGCGTATGTATGTGTTTCTGTGTGTGTGTGCGTGTGTGCGTATGTATGTGTGTGTCTGTGTGTGTGTGTGTATGTGTGTGTCTGTGTGTGCGTGTCTCTGTTTGTCTGTGTGTGTGTGCGCGTGTGTGCGTATGTATGTTTCTGTGTGTGTCTGCGTGTGTGTGTATGTATGTGTGTGTGTGTGTGTGCGTATGTATGTGTGTGTTTATGTATGTGTGTGTGTGCGTGTGTGTGTGTGCGTATGTATGTGTGTGCATATGTATGTGTGTGTCTGCGTGTGTGCGTATGTATGTGTGTGTTTATGTGGGTGTCTGTGTGCGTGTGTTTGTGTGTGTGTTTGTGTGTGTATGTGTGTGCCTGTGTGTGCGTGTCTCTGTTTGTCTGTTTGTCTGTGTGTGTGTGTGTGTCTGTGTGTGTGAGTGTGTGTGAGAATGACGGCCTGTACTCACATAGTAGTGCAGATATTAACCAGCATGAAGAAGATGGCAGAGAGAATTAGCAGGATGACCATACTGCACTTCCGACCCACCACGTTCAACAGCCCGATGTTCAGAGGGATGACTGCAGGGAGAGGCCAACACGACACCATTACCTAATCAAAACACTACTCAGTGTAAATCCAGTCTGGTCCTCCACACTACTGGGTTCCTACCCTGGTCCTGTATCCCAACCCCAAGCCTTTGATTACGCTCCTGCTCCAACACAAGCTACTCAACTCTGCAAGGGCTTGTTATAAGCTTATGAACCGAATTAGGTATGTTGGAGCAGGGAGAACAGCAAAGGGTAATACTGGAACTGGGAAACAACACCAGTAGTGATGAATAAACGAGTGAACTGTAATGCTGAATGAAGTTCCTCCATGATGTAAATATCGCAAACAAGATGCTGAATGTCCATCAGTAGGCTCATTTTGCGAAAGTCATTAAATGCGATAATTTTGACTAAGTAAAGTCAGGAGTTGTCCAAAAGTATGATCCAGTGACTGTGGGCCAAGGAAAACCACCGACAGAGGTCGGGAACAGGGCACGGCTTGTGCCCGCCTGGTACCGGAGTTTCCTTTTCGCCTGCATCCAGACCCCTTCGATAGTCTATGTATGTATGTCAGGGTGAATGGGGTGCAAAAATTTTTCAGCAGGAACCACAACTTCTTGTTGGTAGACTCCGTTGTTTAGTGCATTTAACAGGCGTGTGTGCATTTAACGTGGCGATTGAATTTGGGACTGCCAGTATTACCCAGCAAAATACATCGGGCAGGGGTTTCCCTTGACCAGGACTGGGGACCACATGAAGTAGTGTAAAGTGACAGTACTGACTGTTTGGTCCACTGTAATTCTTCCAAATGACCAAATCTGGAGAAGTACCATGATGTTTTTTTCCCCTTACCGAGCACTTTATTAGGAACACCTGCACACCTATTCAGGTAATAGTCTAATCAACCATTCGCAGTGCATCGAATCAGGCAGATGCAGCGAAGCAGCTTCAGGGAATCTTCACACCAAACATCAGAACCGGGAAAAATTTAACCTCAGTGATTTTCACAGAGGTCAGTGGAGAATGGACAGGCTGGTTGGAGCTAACACAGAGGCCACAGTAACTCACATAACCACTCGGCACGACTGTGGTAGGCAGGAACCCAGCTCTGGTCAGGTCCAACCTTAAGAGAGATGGGCTACAACAGAAGCAGGCCATGCTGGGTTCCAACCGAGAAAGGAAAGCTGAGGATGCCGTGGACAAAGACTCACCAAAACTGGGGCTCGTCGGAGGAATCTTGGTTTCTTCTGAAGCTGGTGCAAGCAACATGAATCCATGGACCCACACTGCTTAGTGTTATCAGTCCAGGCTGGTGGAGGTGATGGTGTGATGGTGTGGGGGACGTTTTCTTGGCACACTATACCTAACATTAAATACCAAGCAGTCGTCGCTTGAATGCTACAGGCTATTTGAGTGCTGTTGCTAACCATGTGCAGCCATTCATGGCCACAATACACCACCTTCTAACTTCCAGGTGGATGATGAACCATGTCACAAAGCAAACGTCTCAATCTGGTTCCATCAACTTTCAAGGTTATTCAGTGGCACGTCCCAGAAACTGGATCTGAATCAGTGGAACTTCTTTGGGATGTGGTAGAACGGGATCATGGAAGTGCTCCCAATAAAGCAGATGCAGATGAGTACGGTGGTTGGTCTAGCTCAGCGGATAACACCACTAGGGAGCCACCACCACATGTGGGAGACTGGGGTGTGGGAATCCCGGTCTGGGTGACTATGCTGTGCTACACCAATAAGAGTCCTTGGGCAAGACTCCTAACACTACATTGGCCCACCTGTAATATGGTTAACCTTGTAAGTCGCTCTGGATAAGAGCGTCAGCTAAATGCCGTAAATGTAAATATAGTATAGTGTTCCTAATAAAGTCCACGGTGAGTGTCCATACTAATATATGGCTGTATATTAAACATACATATTCCTCCTATATACTTCCAATGGTACCCTACTACACAAACACACCACCAACAGCAAGACATCCTGCAAAGGAAAGACATTAAGGTCAAAGGTCACCCACGTGCCACCTCTCCCAGGCAGCTGATGAGGAGCGTCTGGTAATCGGCCATGTTGAATGGGATGCAGTAGCACAGCGCCTCCTCCTGGTTGTGTTTAATGCCGTGCTCCGCATCAGCGTCGGTTACACACAGCAGGTTCTTCTCCAGCAGCTCTGAACTGCTCAGCACTGAGCCGTAGTAGGAGAAGGAGGCCACAAACCTGCAGACAGGGAGCCGGTTACATGGAGGCCACAGTGGTACATGAGCTTCAGCACTGACTGGAGGTCAGCCCAGCCACTGATGTAGGGAAAAGTCTTAAAGGGACAGGTCGCTGTAAATCTCGTTTACACATTCCGCAGACGCAGTCAGCCAGCCTGGACCTGACTGGTGTCCAGATTTGGCGTCTGCAACTATGAGGCTAACATTGCTAAGTAACAGTCAAGTCAATAGTCACCCTACACATAGAACCTACAGACCGATATGGGTCCTTATAGAGCGTTGCAATAGTGGGTATGCTCTGTTTGGGGAGGAGCCGGCTGCAGAGTCTTACAGCTTATTATTATTATTATTATTATTACTACTAATATTATTATTATTATTATTGTGTTATTATTATTATTGTAATTATTATTGTTGTTTTTTATTTATTATTGTTGTTTTTTATGATGATTATGGTTATTGTTATTATTATTATTATTATTATTAAAACTAATATTATTATTATTGTGTTATTATTATTATTTTAATTATTATTGTTGTTTTTTTATTTATTATTGTTGTTGTTTTTTATGATGATTATGATGATTCTTATTATTATTATTATTATTATTATTATAACTGATATTATTATTATTGTGTTATTATTATTTTAATTATTATTGTTGTTTTTTATTTATTATTGTTGTTTTTTATTATGATCATGATCATGATGATGATTATTATTATTATTATTATTATTATTAGCCATAGCATTATTAGTATTATTTGTTTACAATAACTAGCCTATTAGACTGTATTTATTTTTTCATATTCCATGTTTTTTCAGTCCCTCATTTCTGTATAGGTTTGGCTATGCTATAGATGAGGGAGAGACTCACTGTGTACTCAGTGTTTAAATGAAGGCTGACTGACTGCTCGGCTCAGCTTGTAATTAAACATTCAGGGAGTGTAAAGAGCAGGGTGTTCATATAACAGTCTGACCCCTTCTCTGTAGACGTGGTGTTAAAGTAGAAAATCAGTTAAATGTCATGTGACCTGGGGTGCCCATACTTTAGCCAGTGAACATATAAGAAAGAGCGTGAGTGTGCGACCTTACCATGAGTACCACAGCAGCAGAGAGGTTCTCCTGAACACTGGACTGACCAGGGTGGCTGCATTTCCTCTCTCAGCCTGAACATACACAACACAGGTGGAGATAAACTACTGGACGGTGAGGTTTGTGTGTGTGTGTGAGTGCATGTGTGAGAGTGTATGTGTGAGTGTGTGTGTGCGTGTGTTTGTGTGCGTATGCGCGTGTGTGGTGTGTATGTGTGTGCGTGTGTGTGTGGTGCGTGTATGTGTTTGTGTGTGATGTGTGTGTGTGCGTGGTGTGTGTGTGTGTGTGTGTGTGTATGTGTGGTGTGTGTGTGTGTGTGTGTGTGTGTGTATAAGAAAGTGTGTGTGTGTGTGGTGTGTGTGTGTGTATAAGAAAGTGTGCGTGTGTATAAGAAGGTGTGTGTGTGTGTGTGGTGTGTGTGTGTGTGTGTGGTGTGTGTGTGTGTATAAGAAAGTGTGTGTGGTGTGTGTGTGTGTGTGTGTGTGTGTATCAGAAAGTGTGTGTGTGTGGTGTGTGTGTGTGTGTGTGTATAAGAAAGTGTGTGTGTGTGGTGTGTGTGTGTGTGTGTATAAGAAAGTGTGTGTGTGTGTGTGTGTGTGGTGTGTGTGTGTGTGTATAAGAAAGTGTGTGTGTGTGTGTGTGTGGTGTGTGTGTGTGTGTGTATAAGAAAGTGTGTGTGTGTGTGTGTATAAGAAAGTGTGTGTGTGTGTGTGTGGTGTGTGTGTGTGTGTGTATAAGAAAGTGTGCGTGTGTGTGTGGTGTGTGTGTGTGTGTGTGGTGTGTGTATAAGAAAGTGTGTGTGTGTGTGGTGTGTGTGTGTGTGTGTGTGTGTATAAGAAAGTGTGTGTGTGTGTGTGTGTGTATAAGAAAGTGTGTGTGTGTGGTGTGTGTGTGTGTGTGTGTGTATAAGAAAGTGTGTGTGTGTGTGTGTATAAGAAAGTGTGTGTGTGTGTGTGTGGTGTGTGTGTGAGAGCTAACTCACCACTACAGGCTCCCGGAGTTCTCCCTCTGGCAAACTGGCTCCGTTCATCTTAGCGATCCATTTCAATGTAGCAACTGCACCTTCTACATTACCTGTGGACACCTGGAACCTCGCCGACTCAGGGATGAACTACAAACAGAACGGAATGTAGAACAGAACGAACGAAGAACTGCATTACTGATTAGTGTTAGTGTGCTGTAAGTAGTGTGTTGGTGTACAGTAACTCAGTAAGTATAATGTGTTAGTGTACTGTAAGTAGTGTGTTGGTGTACAGTAACTCAGTAAGTATAATGTGTTAGTGTGCTGTAAGTGGTGTGTTGGTGTACAGTAACTCAGTAAGTGTAATGCGTTAGTGTGCTGTATGTAGTGTGTTGGTGTGCAGTAACTCAGTAAGTGTAATGTGTTAGTGTGCTGTAAGTAGTGTGTTGGTGTACAGTAACTCAGTAAGTGTAATGTGTTAGTGTACTGTAAGTAGTGTGTTGGTGTACAGTAACTCAGTAAGTGTAATGTGTTAGTGTGCTGTAAGTGGTGTGTTGGTGTACAGTAACTCAGTAAGTGTAATGCGTTAGTGTGCTGTAAGTAGCGTGTTGGTGTACAGTAACTGAGTAAGTGTAATGCGTTAGTGTACTGTTAGTAGTGTGTTGGTGTACAGTAACTCAGTAAGTATAATGTGTTAGTGTACTGTTAGTAGTGTGTTGGTGTACAGTAACTCCTGGGGATCACCTGGAAGAGTCCAATGAGTATGAGGCCAGGGACGACAGACAGTCGAATCATCCACCGCCAGCCCAGAGTGGGCACAACCGTCATGCCCAGTATGATGATGAGCATAGACCCCATCATCCAGAAGATCTAAGAGCCGTTACATGCAACAAAGAGCAACGAGCCAACATTAGCATAAAGACCTTCACTACAGGAGCAACAGCGCTGTGACATCAGGCCAGGTCTTGGACAGCTCACTCACTGAAGCTAGAGGCAGCAGGAACGCTCTGTGTTTGGCAGGAATGAACTCAGTCTTCAGTACAAACCTTAAAAAGAGGGAGATCAGATGAATCACAGTCTGCCTCAGACAGCTATGACACAGTAAGTCATTCCGAGTCCAAGTGCAGTGAAAGGAATCCTTTTAGAGGAGCTGAATGTGTGTTTGAGTGTGTGGGTACCCTTGTGATGTGGCTGCTACTCCACAGCCCACCATGCTGCGCAGGAAAATAAACCAGCCGTAGGACGGTGCGAATGACGTGAGCACAGAGAAATACGCCGCCCACACGAAGCCTCCAAACACCACCTGCACACACGCGCACACACACACACCATACACACACACCATACACGTACACACAGATACACAGATACACGCGCACACACACACACACACACACACACACACATACATACATACATACACACACATACACACACACACACACACCATACACACACACACACACACCATACACACACACACACACACACACACCATACACACACACACACACACACACACACACACACACACACACACACACACACCACACACATACGCACACACACACACACACAGATACACACACTTGAGTTATATCAAGTAACTCATATCGAAGCCGATCGCCGATCCTAATATCGGATCGGTGCATTTTGAGTTTGAAACTTTGATATGTTATATTAACTTGTACAGTGATATGCAAAAGTTTGAACCACACCATCAAATGACAAGACATGCTGATTTCCTAAGTGACAAAAGTTATCATTCCCTACGAAGCCCAAACTTAAATATGCTCGGCAAGTTTGGCATGCGAGAAAAAAATTCTGACCTTCCAGCGACCATACTTGTCTGCCACGTATCCACACAGCACCCCGCATACCATGAAGCCCAGGAACACCATCTAAACACACAAACACAAACACTATATACACATTCTAAATTTAAATATAATAATAATAATAATAATAATAATAATAATAACAACAACAACAATATAAATAATAACACCAATAAAATAAATAAATATGACAATAATAATAATAATAATAATAATAATAATAATAATAATAATAACAACAGCACTAATACTAATACTACTACTACTACTACTACTACTACTAATAATAATAATAATAATAATAATATAAATAATAACAACAATAAAATAAATAAATATGATAATACTATAACTAATAATAATAATAATAATAATAATAATAATAATGATAATAATAAACTGTTCAGAAACAGTAAACGGTGCACATAATGCCAATATAAACAGAAAGCAGTGACCAGGGAATCCAGTTTGACCCACAATTCCTCTAAAGCTACTTTACTGACCGTGTTCACGCACAGGATAAAACAGAGCTCGGAGTTTCAGCTCACGCCCAGCTTCATACATCAGGTTTGGTACACCAAGCTAAAGAACTGAGCCTCTCATAAAGCAGCTTCCTCTGAGTTTCCTTCCTTTAGTTGTCGGAAATTTTGTGACGTCTACTGAGAAATATCTGCACCCGGCTGGTGAGCCTATCAACAGAGCTCTTATCATTAGAAGGACGGAAGTAGTTGCTTCAGCATGGCTATGAACACAGGCTGTTTGCTAATGGTGATTTTCTACCAGTGAGCTCAATGACAAGCTGTCAAAACCCATCACTCACGGTCCTATAGAGACAGTCTACCTGAGAAGTCATAAGGAGCCTGGCATGGGGTACCAAACATTGGTGGAACGGGAGAACCGGTGAATAAGAAGCTGATGTGGGCTTGGTGGGGGCAAGAAGAGGGAAGTACTGTATTTGGCACAGTTGATTTGTGGGAGGGCACTGGTGATTTTAAAACACCACCACTAACACTTAAATCAGGGCTAACTGTTACACTAACAACAGAGGCACGGGAATCATTAACCTGCCAGGCCACTGGAAACAGCTGCATGACTGCACCCGGCCTGGAAGGCTCGTAGGCAGGTTAATCCACAGGACAATAAAAGACAACCGAATGACAGTCGTTACCGAGCAACTGGTACCAAGGTCCGCACCATCGCCAACAAACAAGCTGTATGGTTTATATGGTGTCCTGAGTAGAAGGGCGTCTGGAAGTGGGTGTGTTTGCTGCCTCGATAGGAGCTCATGGTTCAGGATTGTGATGAATGAGGTGTGGGTGCCCCCCTGCCTCATGAATGGTCTCCAGTACACTGCAATGGCCGTCTCCTGCATGGGGTGGGCTAGGAGGTCGGGGGAAGTAGCACCAAAGACCTACAACATGATCTTGCTGCTGATGGAGTCACTGTGCATCGTTCAACTATTCGGCGCACTTTACACAAGGAGATGCTGTATGGGAGAGTGATGCAGAGGAAGCCTTTTCTCCGCCCACATCACAAACAGAGCCGCTTGAGGTATGCTAAAGCAAATTCGGACAAGGTGCTGTGGACTGATAAAACAAAAATAGAGTTATTTGGGCATAACAAGGGCCGTTATGCATGGAGTAAAAAGAACACAGCACTCCTGGAAAAACACCTGCCACCTACAGTAAAATCTGGTGGTGGTTTCATCATGCTGTGGGGCTGTGTGGCCAGTACAGGGACTGGGAATCTTGTTGAAGTTGAGTAAGCATGGATTCCAATCAATATCAGCAGATTCTGGAGACCAATGTCCAGGAATCAGTGACAAAGCTGAAGCTGGGGCTGGATCTTCCAACAAGACAACGACCCTAAACACTGCTCAAAATCTACTAATGCATTCATGCAGAGGAACAAGTACAACGTTCTGGAATGGCCATCTCAGTCCCCAGACCTGAATATTATTGAAAATCTGTGGTGTCACTTAAAGAGAACTGTTCATGCTCGGAAACCATCTCTTGGCATGTTTGATCTCCTCATGATTGACAGCTCACCACCTTAAACTCAATCCCACGGAGCTGCTGTTCATCCATGGCACTACAGGTCCTCACCATGATCCCGCCATCTCATTCAAGAACTCCACGACGACCCCAACTGAAGACACAAGAAGCCTTGGTGTGATTCCGGATGACCGGTTATCGTTCTCAGCTCACACTGTGAATCTGACTCGGTCATGCAGATTTCCCCTCTTCATCCCGTCCTCACTCTCAGGAGGCCACCAAGGTGCATGGCCAGTCTCTTGTCATTTCAAGGCCTGACTACTGCAGCTCGCTCCTGGCTGGTCTTCCTCTGTGGGCCAACTGATCTAGAACACAAGGCGAGGCGAGGCAAGGCAAGGCGGCTTGTCTTCAATTTTCCCAGGTACGCTCATTGCACTCCACTGCTGCGCTCCCTTCACAGGCTTGCAGCAGCCGCCAGCATCAGGTTTCAAACTCTCAGACTCGCCTACAAAGCCAAGAATGGACCAGCCCCTCCCTGCCTTGTGGCAATGGTCAAGAGTCAACCAGGACCTCGAGCCTTTCGAGCTTCAAGTACAGCTCTCGGCTTGACCCGCCCTCCGTCAAAATGCATGGAAGACAAGCATCCAGACACTTCTCTGTCCTGGAGCCCAGAGGGTGGAATGAACTTCCTCTGGCTGTCCAACAGGTGGCTCTCTCGCAGTCTTCAAAGACCATCTCTGTGTGCACTCACGCTGTGCTTAGCTCAGTATCTACTTCCTAGGTAGGAGTGTCTGCTGAATTCCTCCAATGTGCCTTAAATCATATTTCATAATGACATCACCTAGAGCTAACATGCCATGGGCCCCACAACTGATCCCTGGGGGACTCCAGAAGAAACATTTAACATTTGTATATGACCGTGCCAAGCCAAATCAAGCCACCCGCTTTGCATGGCTGAATAATCACAGCATGACCCAGATTGGCCTGTCTCCAGCAGAGCACTGTCTCCCGTGGACAAAAGCTGCTCCATGACAACAATGGCACTGTTCAGCCACACGGTTCAAACTGGCTCAACTAGAGTCTTCAGTCCCCCCCAGGATTCTGAAGCATTGGTAAAGGAAAGATGATGTCATACGGTGAACAGGTAAATATGCCTATATGCTGATTTCAGGGTAACACAGGTCAAACAGAATTTGCTAATCCCATCTGGTCACTGTCCCCGCTGTTTGGGAATAGCACAAAACTCCACAGGCATGCAACAGCTGGTGGTTAACTGAAACTGTTTATGACAGACATGCTCATGAAGGAGCGCAAAAGAATCTTGATCTCTTATTGGCTAGAAATCTCACCGTGGAGACCAGGGCCACCTGCCAATCCTCCAGACGCCACTCGCATCGAATCTCAGGAGACACCACAGCCAACAACATGATCTCCATCGCCTCTACAATCTGTACACACACACACACACACACACACACACACACACACACACACACACACACACACACACACACACACACACACACACACACACACACACACACACACACAGATACACACATACACATACACACACAGATACACACACATACACATACACACACATACACACACACAGATACACACACACACACAAACACACACAAACACACACACACAAACACACATACATAGACACATACACAGACAAGCACACACACATACACACAGATACACATACACACACCCACACATACACACACACAGTAACCAAACAGGAAGTGTTATATGAAATACCACATGATTAAAACACCGGACATAGTGCGGTACCAGAGGTAGAGAGAACTCCCTCACACACACACACACACACACACATAGACACACACACACATACACACACGCACAGAGAGAGCTCTTACATTAGCACTGCCCATAATAACAAACAGCAGAACATGAAAGCGCCCGAAGCCGATCCCTTCCACTGCCTCCTCCACGGTGTAGAACTTCGGACCTGAGAGGAGAAAGAAGGACAAAGCAGAGGTCAGAGGATACGGATATCAGAGAGGAGAACAGATCAGAAACACATCTACAGAGAGATCAGACCCTTACTTCACACACATACATCAGTACAGCAATCTACAGAGAGATCAGACCCTCACTTCATACACGTACATCAGTACAGCAGTCATCTACAGAGAGATCAGACGCTTACTTCATACACGTACATCAGTACAGCAGTCATCTACAGAGAGATCAGACGCTTACTTCATACATGTACATCAGTACAGCAGACATCTACAGAGAGATCAGACCCTCACTTCATACAGGTACATCAGTACAGCAGTCATCTACAGAGAGATCAGACCCTCACTTCACACACGTACATCAGTACAGCAGTCATCTACAGAGAGATCAGACCCTCACTTCACACACGTACATCAGTACAGCAGTCATCTACAGAGAGATCAGACCCTCACTTCACACACGTACATCAGTACAGCAGTCATCTACAGAGAGATCAGACCCCCACTTCATACACATACATCAGTACAGCAGTCATCTACAGAGAGATCAGACCACCACTTCATACGCATACATCAGTACAGCAGTCATCTACAGAGAGATCAGACCCCCACTTCATACACACACATCAGTACAGCAGTCATCTACAGAGAGATCAGACCCTCACTTCATACACATACATCAGTACAGCAGACATCTACAGAGAGATCAGACCCTCACTTCATACACATACATCAGTCATCTACAGAGAGATCAGACCCTCACTTCACACACGTACATCAGTACAGCAGTCATCTACAGAGAGATCAGACCCTCACTTCATACACGTACATCAGTACAGCAGTCATCTACAGAGAGATCAGACCCTCACTTCACACACGTACATCAGTACAGCAGTCATCTACAGAGAGATCAGACCCTCACTTCACACACGCACATCAGTACAACAGTCATCTACAGAGATCAGACCCTCACTACACACCTACATCAGTCATCTACAGAGAGATCAGACCCTCACTTCACACACACATCAGTTCAGCAGTCATCTACAGAGAGATCAGACCCTCACTTCATACACATACATCAGTACAGCAGTCATCTACAGAGAGATCAGACCCTCACTTCACACACGTACATCAGTACAGCAGTTATCTACAGAGAGATCAGACCCTCACTTTATACACGTACATCAGTCATCTACAGAGAGATCAGACTCTCACTTCACACACGTATATCAGTACAGCAGTCATCTACAGAGATCAGACCCTCACTTCACACACGTACATCAGTCATCTACAGAGAGATCAGACCCTCACTTCACACACACACATCAGTACAGCAGTCATCTACAGAGAGATCAGACCCTCACTTCATACACATACATCAGTACAGCAGACCTCTACAGAGAGATCAGACCCTCACTTCACACACGTAAATCAGTACAGCAGTCATCTACAGCGAGATCAGACCCTCACTTTACACACGTACATTAGTACAGCAGACATCTACAGAGAGATCAGACCCTCACTTCACACACGTACATCAGTCATCTACAGAGAGATCAGACCCTCACTTCATACACGTACATCAGTACAGCAGTCATCTACAGAGAGATCAGACCCTCACTTCATACACATACATCAGTACAGCAGTCATCTACAGAGAGATCAGACCCTCACTTCATACATGTACATCAGTACAGCAGACATCTACAGAGAGATCAGACCCTCACTTCACACACGTAAATCAGTACAGCAGTCATCTACAGAGAGATCAGACCCTCACTTTACACACGTACATTAGTACAGCAGACATCTACAGAGAGATCAGACCCTCACTTTACACACGTACATCAGTCATCTACAGAGAGATCAGACCCCCACTTCATACGCATACATCAGTACAGCAGTCATCTACAGAGAGATCAGACCCCCACTTCATACGCACACATCAGTACAGCAGACATCTACAGAGAGATCTTCACTTCACACAGGTACATCAGTACAGCAGACATCTACAGAGAGATCAGACCCTCACTTCATACACACACATCATTACAGCAGACATCTACAGAGAGATCAGACCCTCACTTTACACACGTACATTAGTACAGCAGACATCTACAGAGAGATCAGACCCTCACTTTACACACGTACATCAGTACAGAAGTCATCTACAGAGAGATCAGACCCTCACTTCATACACATACATCAGTACAGCAGTTATCTACAGAGAGATCAGACCCTCACTTCACACACGTACATCAGTACAGCGGTCATCTACAGAGAGATCAGACCCTCACTTCACACACGTACATCAGTACAGCAGTCATCTACAGAGAGATCAGACCCTCACTTCATACACGTACATCAGTACAGCAGTCATCTACAGAGAGATCAGACCCTCACTTCATACACGTACATCAGTACAGCAGACATCTACAGAAAGATCAGACCCTCACTTCACACACGTACATCAGTACAGCAGTCATCTACAGAGAGATCAGACCCTCACTTCACACACGTACATCAGTCATCTACAGAGAGATCAGACCCTCACTTCACACACGTACATCAGTACAGCAGTCATCTACAGAGAGATCAGACCCTCACTTCACACACGTACATCAGTCATCTACAGAGAGATCAGACCCTCACTTCACACACACATCAGTACAGCAGTCGTCTACAGAGAGATCAGACCCTCACTTCATACATGTACATCAGTACAGCAGACATCTACAGAAAGATCAGACCCTCACTTCACACATGTACATCAGTCATCTACAGAGAGATCAGACCCTCACTTTACACACGTACATCAGTCATCTACAGAGAGATCAGACCCTCACTTCATACACATATATCAGTACAGCAGTTATCTACAGAGAGATCAGACCCTCACTTCACACACGTACATCAGTACAGCAGTCATCTACAGAGAGATCAGACCCTCACTTCATACAGGTACATCAGTACAGCAGTCATATGGTGAAGCCTATAGATCAGACCAGATTCACCACAGACCCAACACACTCAGCACCAGAGGTCTAATATACATCACCCCACATCTGAGATATTAATAGACAGAAAAGAGAGAAAAAAAGAAAGAAAGAGGGAAAGAAAAGAAAAAGGGAGAGGGGGGGGAGAAGGAGAGAGAGATAGAGCGAGAGAGAGAGAGAAAAAGATTGAGAAGGAGAAAAGAGAAGGAGAGAGAAAATGAGAGAGAGAGAGAGAAGGAGAGAGAGAGAGAGAGAGAGAGAGAGAGAGAAGGAGAATAGAGAAGGAGAAAAGAGAAGGAGAGAGAAAGTGAGAGAGAGAGAGAGAGAAGGGGAGAGAGAGAGAGAGAGAAGGGGAGAGAGAGAGAGAGAGAGAGAGAAGGAGAATAGAGAAGGAGAAAAGAGAAGGAGAGAGAAAGTGAGAGAGAGAGAGAGAGAGAGAGAGAGAGAGAGAGAGAGAGAGAGAGAGAGAGAGACAAGGAGAGAGAGAGAGACAAGGAAAGTAAGAAGATGGACTGACAGACAGACGAACAGACAGAGAGACAGATGGAGAGACGGAGGTATAAGACAGAAACAGGTGAACACATCTGACAGACACCGCACAGACCCCCCGTGTGAGGCCCCTCATACTCCTCACCTTGCTCCCCACTGGGCTTGCTCTGGGCTGCATCTCTCCTGTCCCTCTCCTCCGGCTGCTCGGGCTGCTCCTGCTGCTCCTGCTGCACCTCCACCTCCTCCTCCAACTCCTGCAGCTGGATAGCGTTCACCAGCTGAGTTTTCATGGAGCTCTTGCGCCCTCCCGTCATCCTCCCCTGCGTTCTCTCTCCTCCACAGAATCCTGAACAACAAACACATGCTCCAGTCCCGGCACGTCAACAACCGGGCCCTGAGTTATCACCCGGGGTCACACCCCTCGCCACGCCAGCCCGCATCCCGAGCTGCCTCCGGCTGCTGGAACGGAGAACAGATCTGATGGCTGTTAGTCCAAGTTCTGTCGTAAGTTCAGCTATGGGTTTCTATACACCTGTCTGATCTGAGACACCTGAACATCATAAACATCAAAGTCTCCCCGCGTGACGGTGTAATCACTCGCGCTCATTGGCTGCATCATGTGTACCCTGCTAACTCAGAGCTCCTCGCCGTTCCACCTTAAATAGCGCCTAAATGTGCGCAGCGCTTAAGGTGGAACGGCGAACGCGGAACCAAGCTGAGCCGCAAAACTACAGATCCAGACTTCCAGCCTCCAACCAACAACCGGCAGCCCTGAGGAGCAGATACCACACCCGGACACCCACCTTCTCTCAGAGCCCCTGGATCACAGCCCTCTCTGCCCTGCTGGTAAACTCCGGCTTAGACGCATCTCCCATGACCCATTTCTCTCAACAACAAAGTGAAGGTACCTGCCGACAGGTGAGCAGCGTCACCGAGCAGCAGTGGGAGGGGGCGGGGCTTGGTTTTAAAGGGCCATGCCTGCAGCTTCCGCCAGGATCAGGTTACTGTGGAAGGGTAAAGGTGCAGGGCAGGGCTGAGCCTGTGGGCTGACTGCTGGAGGAGTGAAGCGGTGGAACAGGTTCCTGAAAGCCTGTTTGTGGTTTGGTTGCACCTCTCCTGCTTTTCCTCTGGTAACCGGAGTATCTGGAACGGCAGTATGTGGCCCTCATTCCCATTAGAGAGGCACCGGATCATGGCATGCCATGTATTCATGAAAGCATAGCTTCAGCTTTTCGTGGCCACTTTATTAGGTACAGCTCATCAGCTTATCAGCTCCACCCGGCGTATACACTACCAGTCAAAAGTTTACACACCCAACTAAATGGATGATGTTGGTGATCTTAGAGAGGCTACGGTCTTACACTTATGAGCTCCAACTGATAAGAAGAAGTTGTGGAGGTAGTGGTGTCCTGTGATACTCCATCCCATGCAGCTTGAATATCCTCACACAGTTCCTGCAGATGGTGCGGTAGGGGTGGAGGTGGAGTGACCAGGTCTTCTGGACGTGTGATGCGTGGCAACAAACCCCACGGTGCCTCCACACACGGATTCGTTGGGCGTCTCCACCAAGACTAAAGCGGGACTCGCCACTGAGGGTGACCTGTTGAGTGACTCCATGACAGTCTGGTACGACACCACTGCAGTCTTTGGTGACGGTGACGTGGTGTTAGGAACAGTCGTAGTAACGGTCTGTGTTTTGTCGTCTGCCAATGGTGGTGGCACTAACAGGATGACTCCTGGAGGACACCACTGCTCACTGGATGTCCGGATGTTGGGTCAGTCAGGTGCAGCGATAAGGCCCGTCCATGCTTCTGGGTGCAGCTGTTTGAGCTACTTTGATCTAGTTCTCCTTTCAGGTTTGTGAATATTCATCCCGACCAATAGAATCGCTCCAAACCTGCTTAGTAATAAACCTTGTTCTGTCAACTCCACTGCAGGGTAAGAAAGCTGTTCCATCCTCCTGTAAAAGTCCATTTGGGAAGTTTTTAAGGTGGACTGTATAATTCCATGAGTGCTAGTTTATACTTTGGTGTCTCCACTTTTACTTTACAGTGCAGCATTAAAGAGAACCCTCGGTGAGTAGCTGTGTCTACAATTTTGACTATACTGTAGGTGCACACCGTAGTCCATCTGTTTCTCCCTATTCTCCAAGGGTCATGATCCCCACACCGCTGTAGCTGTTCTTACTGTGGCATGGTTCAGTGAGGGAACCAGACATTTTAAACATTCCACATCATTACAGGTGTGGTTAGCTCATTTACCTGCCCAGATTAGTGAGATGAGGCCCTTCCATTTAGCATTCAGGTAAACCACCGTCAAGGTCGTGACCTCCGGAGGTCTGTATCACCGCAGCACTCAACGTGGAAAACGCCAGTCGGTTTTAATGCACATAATTTATTATCCCATGTTAAATTTACACAACAATCTAGAGACAGTACACATCAAATACAGGGATGCAGTTCTGCAGGGACCGAGAGAGAGATGGAGTAAAGAGACAGGGAGAGGAAACGAAAGGAAAGAGTTCTCCAAGGTGCTGGCATGGAAACATCTGTGAACATGAGCATGTAGAATAGAAATGTTCTATGAGTCTCCGAAACCAATAAACCAAAAATGAACATTCCTCAAAGGAGAATTCCACCAATCCTTTTTTTTTAAATTATGGCATAATTCAATCAGGGAAATAAACACCAGCTGTTCCTTACAGGGCCCATATCCTCTCTCCTTGAGCTTAATGCATGAGTGTGACCACAGTTCACGTCACATGGCCACTCTCCAACCTTTCTTCAACCCATAGAACGAAGCAGGCTGCTGTTGTTTATTACATTTACGGTACTTAGCTGACGCTCTTATCCAGAGCGACTTACAAGGGTAATCATATTACAGGTGGGCCAGTGTAGGGTTAGGAGTCTTGCCCAAGGACTCTTATTGGTGTAGCACAGCATAGTCGCCCAGAAGGGGAATTGAACCCCAGTCTCCCACATGGGACTGTAGCTTCCTGGTGAGTAGTGGTGTTATCCGCTGAGCTACACCAACCACCAACCATTACTGTTCCTACTTTCTTTGGGGACGTTTGGACGGAGAGTCACCACACTGACCACCCTGAGAGACACGGACCAACGTCTCACTCAAGCTACAGGCTACACTGCCCCCACCATTTCCAGTTTCCATACTGCTTGGTTCCGTCCGTATCCATAAGCTTTCAGGGAATGTGCACGAATACAGACAAAACGAACTCAGGGGCTTTCCGTCTGGATGTCTCGTCCTCTCCAAGGAAAACTAGTATCTCCAAAATGGCAACTTTAAAGGAGAGGGTGAAAACCGAGTGAGCCAATGGAGCCCGACGTTTAACCAAGTAGCTTTGAGCCAAATTAAATTCCCACACAGTGTAACCAACAGCTGCTGTGTTCGAACGGACGCAGACGAGGGAAAATCACCAGAAGTGGAGGTACACGTGGTTTTGGTCGCACAGCCACGATACACCGAGCATAGACAGTTCAGAAAACGGTCATGTAACAGATCTGTGGCCACGTTTGGTACAGAAAACCACAAAACTGTTACTAGTGCAGCATAAATGAAGTGTAGGATATGGGCCCTTTAATAATCAGCTCTCTTAGAGGACTAATTGGTCCTATACAATTAGACCATTCAAATCCAAGTTCCTTACACCCTGATCCACTTCAAACCGGTCTGAATGAGTTCACTGACTTATTGATTGAATTATGCAGATGTTTTGCACAGCTGGTGGACTTCCCCTTCAAGTTTTCATTAAAGTTTCCATGGCCTCCTCTATGGCACTCGCACAGGGACAGGGGGAATCGTCTCTCACTCAAACACACATACACTGATCCAGAAATGTTCAGCAACTCCTCACAGGGTTCATACATTTACTCTGCTGTTGATATGATTCAGTTGGCGGTAAGGTTTACCGGTCCTACACATTTGCCGTGGTCGTGATTAAGTAAACACACCCACACACACACCCGCACACACACACACACACACACACACACACTTGCAGTCAATTAGCACCATATCGGTCAAGTGGCTGGAAACATTACATGTAGCAGTATAAACAAAGGAGTTACAGTTTAACCTTGCTCATGAACGAACACGAGCCGAGCCTGCAGCACAACAAAACACTTCCTGGTGGTCTTTGCAGAAGGCTGATGAAGAGGAGGGTCCTTGCGATGACGTTTGCCTCTACACGTTGTCGTTTTTTGAGTGTGGAGAAATATAGGTCCATGTATATATTAGAAGTTTCTCTATAGTTTACACTTTAATCATAAATACTGACTTCTGAGTGCTTTCAAAAATATTCCTTCAGGTTTATAAACGGCAAAATACTCAAACTTCTTCTTTTTTCTGATGACTTTAAGGATGGTTTTCTCTGTGCTTTGACCGCTCGTGGTTAGTCTCTTACACCAGTACACAGTATTCACTCATGTAGAACAAAATCTATCAAGCTCGTTTTTCACGTGGTTTTTAAACCTTTCTTTTTTCGTTAAGCATATATATCAGCATGCCCATCAAGACATTAACACATCGAATCAAAGGAAAAACAAAAAGCATCATTCCACATGCGGACTGACTTAAGGCCTGCCGAGGTGTCCCATTTCAACTGTCAGAGAGAGAGAGAGAGAGAGAGAGAGAGAGAGAGAGAATAAAAAAAAGAAAAGTACGTGAAAGAGACTAAGATAGAGGGCCTTGAGGGAGATTAAGAGCGAGAGAGAGAGAAAAGGGAGAGAGAGAACAAGAGATCAGAATAATGAGTAAGACATTTAGCAATCAAGATCGAGAAAGATTGAGACCAATCAAGAGAGTGAGATAACATGAGAAAGAGAGAGAGAGAGAGAGAAAGAGAGCGAGAAAGAGAGAGAGAGAGAGAGGCAGCGAGAGAGAGAGTAAAAGAAAAAAAAAGGTACGAGAGGAAGCGTGAAAGACACTGAGATAGAGGGCCTTGAGAGAGTTTAATAGAGAGAGAGAGAAAAGGGAGAGAGAGAACAAGAGATCAGAATGGTAAGACATTTAGCAATCAAGATCGAGAATAAGAGAGACCAATTAAGAGAGTGAGATAACATGAGAGAGAGAGAGAGAGAGATAGAGAGAGCAATCAGGATAGTGGGTGAGACACTGAGAGTAAGAGATTGAGAAACTATAAAAAAGAGGGATAGAGAAAAAACAGAAGACAAATGGGTAAAAAAATAGAGATTGAGAGAATGAAAGAGATAGCGAGCCTTGAAAGAGAATGAGAGAGATTAGGAGAGACTAAGAGAGAGAGCAATTAAAAGAATGAGAAAGAGATCCAAGGACAGAGAGAGATAGAGAGAGGAAGAGAGACTCAGAGGCAGAGGAGAGAGAATGGGTGTGAGACCAAGAAAGAGATCAAGACAGAGGCTTTAAAAGAATGATAGATCAAGTTAGGATGAGAAAGACTCACAGAGAGACACAGATAGAGAGAGAAAGAGTGAGAGAGAGAGAGAGACAGACACAGAGAGAGAGAGAGAGAGAGAGAGAGAGAGAGAGAGACAGAGACAGAGAAAGAGTGAGAGACAGAGAGAAAGAGTGAGAGACAGATAGACAGAGAGAGAGACACAGAGAGAGAGACAGAGAGAGAGACAAAGAGAGACAGAGAGAGAGTGGGAGAGAGACAGAGAGAGAGAGAGAGAGAGAGAGAGAGAGAGAGAGGGTGAGAGAGAGAGTGAGAGTGGGAGAGAGACAGACAGAGAGAGAGAGAGAGAGAGATAAAGAGGTTTTGGCCTTGTGTGCAACACCATACGCGACAGGGCCTTAAGCCCACCTTATCACAGAACCTCACAGCAACCATGAAACAATCTCAGCAAAAATCCACATGATTGTATACATGGAAATACGAACAGATCGCCTACTGAATTACTGAGAATTAGCGAACCACCTACACGCTTCAACAGTGTTTGGTCTTTTTTTTCACATCCCATATCGATACTGTATCCAACATCTTTAAATACGTAATATTCTTATAGCAATAAAAATAAATAAAATCTAATATGGTCGTACATGTCCGATAATATTGTGCTCATGGGGTACACATCAATATGTAATTCATATAATTATACGTATTTATATCTGTATATATCTTTATAGCTTCTGAATAATTCTCTCTTTCTTCTCCAGGTAAACCCTTACATGATTCAGCTCGCTCGAGCTTAGCATTGCCACCATGATATCAATGTGCAAAGATGAAGGAAATGTGCAAAACAAAGAGCTGTAAACTGAGAAATATCCGCTCGAGGGAGACGCGCTACTCGAGCCTCTACTCTAGGCGAACGCACGCTGGCTCTTGGCACAGCCGAACTCTCACGCACGATCCACAGGCAAAGAAACACAAGCTCAACGAAGAAAACAATGCCAGCATCCCGGGTGGCACGGTGAACTTGGATACGATGAGCACGAGCACACGCGTTTCCTCAGGGTCTGTGCCTCGAGGCTGAATCCTTCTCTGGACTGGGTGAAGGTTTTGGCATGTTGACGCAGTTGTGGGTGGTGGCCCTTTCTCCAGATGTGAGCACAAGCAGGCTCACAGCTCAAACGCCAACCCAGGGGGTCCTGTTAGTTTACAGTCGTGACAGAAGGCTGTGACCATGGACAACAACTCCGTAAGGCAGTGGACACCAGCCCTCTTCCAGAAGATCTCGGCCCTGCAGCAGAGATAATGTCTGAGGATCAGAGGACCTGACATTCTCAAGACTTCAGCTGACTTCAGAGAACATTTCTGGTTGCTGGGGTTCGTTCAGTTGGCATGTCCTGGCCTTAAAGGGGAATTCCACCATTTTTAAATTTTTTTTTGAAAAATTCCTGCATAGTTTAATCTGACACACACTTAATCTTCTGATCATGATTGGATTTCTGCAGTGATCATTAAAGTGGCCATGTAAAGATTTATTAGTTTGGATTAAGACCCGGAAATCCAGAGAGCAGGATTTTAGCTCAGTGCATGTCTATTCCTAGAGAAAGCAGAAATCCCATTAGTGTAGTCCCAATGAATCCCAGTGTTAATCCAATCCCAGAGTTTTCCCATTATCTGAGTAACCAACTGCAACTGAACGCGATTACTGACGACGTTTTCTGCAGGTATCGGATTATCACGTGCACGTAAATGCACCATTAGGAGTGGTTAGCAAGGGTTAGGTTAGTCAGAGTGGTTTGGCGTGAACTGGTTCATGGAGAAACGTTCTAACACAGGGTTCTCTACAGCTGTGGTTATAGGAGCCAGGGATCCTTATGCAAACATTTACTTCACGTAATCAGTTACATCAGGGACGTGCAGCACTCCGCTCGTACCGTTCCATTACTAACATCTGTAAACAATATGCTGTAGGCCAAAAACGATTTCACTCGACTATCGTAAAACGAGCTCTCGGGCATCTCGCAGTATACGTGTTCCTATGTCCTGTAACTGCTTTCTGTGAGGTAGCTTTTAGAAACATTTAACCCTGTATATGTCTGGTTCCTATCAACACCACTGTGTTCAACTCTGAGTGGGTTTCTCTAAAACAGAGCACTTGTCACCAAACCATCTTAACCATTTCGGAAAAACTGAACAAAAATCTGTGGAATTCTGCTTTCAAACGCCAGATCAGCTTTCCGAATCCTGTTTTTCAGCTCTCTAATTTAAAATGCCTTTGTGACATCAATATGTCAACACTAAAAACCTCCATTTCAAGTTAAGCCACACTATGGCGTTCCGAACAAACTCAGCAAGGTCCTGTTAAGAACAGTGCTGCAGGGTAGATCTTCTGGTACAAGTGCCGTTGAGAAGTCTGCAATTAAATGCTTATATGAGGGATGGTCACCACTGCTCCTGGGTAGCCTCCTTGCCAATTTGAAGCTGTTCTGAAATGTTAGGAAGACCAGGCGACGGCTGTTTGCCAACAACAGATTGGTCTACCCATTTCAGAGTAGCAAAGCAACAAGGACTTAGGACGAAGGAGGACAGGACGCCACTTCAGAAGTTTTGGGCATGGCCACTGGACGGCAGAACAGAGGAAAGAGGAAATGAGATTTAGCACCAGAGGAAGTCGAGGGGCTGGACAATGACCCTTCTGTAGGAAGCACTTTGACGGACATGTAGAAATGGCACTGAAGAAGGGAGGGTTGTCACATAGCAAAGGTCACAATAGAGTCTTTGTCTTCTGTTTGTTTCACCGCTCTCTCAAAGCATGCAAGTTATGAGAGAGAAGCTTCTATCGGGTACCTGTTTGAGGGAGGGTGACTTGTATCATAAGTAAATGATGGGACTAAATTGGAGAAGTCTATTGTACACCTGTGGTGTTAGTGTGTATTTTTTTTCTCCAGTGTCAGTGAACAAGGTAAGTGTGAGTGTTACTGGGGATTGGAAGTCTGAGCACTGGTACTCGATCTGCATGTGTGCTAGAAATGAAGACCTAAAGGTGAAATCTCTACTAGGGTAGTATATCTCCTCTTGTATCTGTTCAGCTGGCCAAGCTGGGGGTGGACAAAGAGACGGGGTATTAACAAAGCTGTGTCATCTCTGTGAGATAGATTAGTTAGTAGTTTAACCTAGCTTGACCAGCTGTGGAGGGAGGTTAGCTATAGAGGGGGTAGGGTAGGACGGGTCTCAGCTGTGGTAGCTGGCCACAGCAGCCTGCTTCTGGGATAGTCTTTGCAGCTCCTCCCTGATAGCCTTGATCAGAGAGGCAGAGGACTGAGGGGACGGAGAAGACTCCTCAGGGGCAGCGTAGCCTGGTGTGGGAGGGTCCAGGTGGGCCTGTGGGGTGGGAGGGTCTCGTAGAGATGTCCTGGGCATTTGGAATACGGGGGATGAGGAGTACTCAGGGAAGGACAGGATCTGCTGTAAAAAGAAAGAGACTATATGAATGTCTGTGCAGTAAATTACGCCTCCCAAACAAAACCTAGAACATAGTGTCTGCCAACACACCCAATATTGCAGGAGTCTCCAGTTTTATAGTGATACAAATCGATTGGGTTCTTCTCTGTGCAATATGTGTCGCAGTACCTGGCAACCCAATCTAGAGGCAAAAGTAATCAAGTGCTAACAACCATGCCTAATGCGTGTCACTCATCACAGTGCTGAGCAAATGCTGGCACCTCTGCTCTGCTCACCATTCACATGCACACAATTTCTTTTTAATATCTGATATTTTGAATGTTGATTTTTGAATACCTGTTTGTGCATTGTGAAGGTTTCTATGTATTTTACTGACCTCTCAACTTATAACTAATTTAAAGCCATTGGTCCTCATTACTTTCCCATGTAAGTATTCTATTAAAACAGATTTATTATGCTAATTTTCAAAGATTATAATTGTATTTTTGGGGTCTTCCCAAAACCTGGTATTTTTTGTTACTGTATGTACTATCACAGAAACTCTGTTTTTACTGATACTGGAAAATCTGTATTCACACTCTGCGTCTGAGACCAGTGTGCTCTAATTGGTCAGCCCACCCATGACAAGTCCTGCCCCTACATGCGACCAATAAGGATTGTGTTATGAGACGACATGACCTTACAACAGAGGAAAGGGCTGGAATTCCAACAAATATCCTCAAATTGTGTATGTACGTAGCCACATCACGCTTCTCACTCTCAAAGACAGTGTGAGGTAATTTGGGGTGCGGGCCAGGGGGTCGCAAAGATGAGGAAAAAGGCCTAATGTTGACTAGAATCTTTTTGAGACATTTTCTAATTATGATTCACTTTATTTTCAGCAATTGGAGCTACACTAAGTCAGTTAGATATCTGTATAGCTTACAGGTGTACGTGTAAATGCAAAAAATGTGAAGAACGTTTAGTAATGTGGGTCATCTTTGAGTTTGTTAAGAGAATTCAGTAAAACTGGTTGAAGAATGTGTATAATGTTGATTTTGCATTTAACACCAAAGCACTGTGAGTCTGTGTATGTGTTGTTAATACATGAAGACATACAGCGTGGTCTGTGTAACAAAATCCCACTGGCCGTCTCTGACTTTACATGTATTGTTTCAGATTTTATTGAGTGACAGAACATGGGCACCATAATTCAGCATGTTTTTTCCCTGACTCAGTAATGCTACTTTCAATTTAACAACAAACCTAACCTAGTGCTGCTTTAAAATCAGGCAGCTTTAAAATAGTGCAGCTTACATATACAGCTTATATATATGTATATACAGGGGTTGGACAATGAAACTGAAACACCTGGTTTTAGACCACAGTCATTTATTAGTATGGTGTAGGGCCTCCTTTTGCGGCCAATACAGCGTCAGTTTGTCTTGGGAATGACATATACAGGTCCTGCACAGTGGTCAGGGGGATTTTAAGCCATTCTTCTTGCAGGATAGTGGCCAGGTCACTACGTGATGCTGGTGGAGGTTCGTCCTTCTTGGTGGTATGCTGACATTACCCTGGATACCGTGGCTCTTGATACATCACAAAGACTTGCTGTCTTGGTCACAGATGCGCCAGCAAGACGTGCACCAACAGTTTGTCCTCTTTTGAACTCTGGTATGTCACCCATAATGCTGTGTGCATTGCAGTATTTTGAGCAGAACTGTGCTCTTACCTGCTAACTGAACCTTCACACTCTGCTCTTACTGGTGCAATGTGCAATTAATGAAGATTGGCCACCAGGCTGGTCCAATTTAGCCAAGAGACCTCCCACACTAAAATGACAGGTGTTTCAGTTTCTTTGTCCAACCCCTGTATATATATATGTTTTACTTTCACTATGAATACAGCTACATTCATATTGTAGTCTATTGATAAAGAAAAGGAAATAATCATTACACCACTAAACACTTCTGTTCCACATCTCACGCAAAGAAGAACTCATCTCTTTGGCAGCCAGTTTTGCAGCAGCCTGCTGTATAGCCTGAGGGACACTGGATGTCAACACCCAAACCAGTATTGACTAAATAACAAACGACAACAAGTTCTTACGTTGCTTCTATTGTTAGTATGTACTGGAAATAATCTGGGGTTTTAAACGCCTCTGACTTAAGAAGCTGCTACAGTTTCATTTTTGCCATGTTTATCATATTAGTCATGTTTATATATGATGATACTGCTATTATTACCTAGGTCTATCAGTGCTGGCCTGACAACACTGCATTACTCGGACGATCATGGCAATAAAGCCTTGCAAATTTAATATTAGATCAAACGAAGTGAAAAACAGAATTAGAAGGGAGTGTTTTGAGCCCTGCATGGTGTGAGTAAAGCTGTGTAACTGAGATTCACACACCTCTTAGTGTATTCTGCTATTTTTGTATCTGTGGGTGTGTTTGCTTGACTCACAGTCTCACGATTGGCTCCTGGCCTAGAGACCTCTTCATCTGAGCGGTACTGGGCCCAGCTGGATCCTGAGGGTCCGGATACACTACGGCCTACTCCAGGGTACACACCGATTCGACTTGACAAGCCCACCTGCGTCAGCTGATGCAACTGTGCACCTGCAAGCACGCCATGGTTGGTAAAAGCATAAACAGCCACGGGCTATTTAAACTGTGAAAGCCAAAGAAGACATGTACCTGTGCTGCCCCCTACTGGTCGTGGTCGAGAGGAGGATGGAAGGTCATCTCCATACTGCCCTCTGTTGGAGTACCCTGGATCTGACTGAAGCTCTCCTGATGCCAGATAGCCAGAGCCCAGCGCCTGCCTGAAAAGGAAAATAAATCAGTCAAGTATGTAGCAAGTATGCTAGTAAAGCAATGTAACAAGTAATTAAGTGACTGGACAGGCTTTTCTGGTTCCAGGAGACACTCCTAATCACTATATAGACATGATGAATACTAAACCAGCATCTATACTCCCTCTTCATTATCAGCTCACCTCTGTAGTAAGCCCTGTACAGACGTAGGCGACATTCCTAATTCAGCGTATCTCTACAAAGGAAGGAAGGCAAACAACAAGATGCTTTCATGATGAAATTTATGCTAGAGAGATAAAAATGTGTGAACAAAATGTTGAAATCTATGCCACACAGACGCTCACTCACAGCAGAGAAGGGGCTGTGCGCAGGGGCTACAGGATAGGATGAGGATCCCCATTGGCGGAGAGGGCGAGGAGGTGGGCTAGAGGGTGCAACAGGACTGACTCCTCCCACTCCAGTAATTGCTGTAACCCCAGTTAGTGTGAGAGGGGCAGAGCTCCCTTGTGAGGAGGGTGAAACCAAAGCAAAGGCATCATCCAACAGCGAGTGCATCTGCTGGCGTGCCTCCTCAATGGTTGGCTGAGGTGGGACGTAACTGGGTGGAACAGGTGCTGGTCCAGGAGGTGGAGACCCTGGGTCAATGAACACCTCATCGGTGGGAGAGGGGCTACCGGCATCAGGGAGCTGATCTGCATCGGACTGGGGAAGAGAGGTAGAAGGTAGTGTGAATACAGGTTACTTGAGAAAAATAGCAGTGTTAATGATAATGTGTGATTTTACCACGTAGGCCACATTGTTGACTCCCGGGTACTTCCTATATGTGGCATCTCCATCAGTAATAAGGCGGTCCTTATCAGTCAGACTACTGTTACCACTCATATTCTGTCTTTGCCGGTGTCTGGGAGACCGTCTGCCTCTGGAGCTGCAGATATTCACATGTTCACGGCTGGTGTTTATCGACTAAAACACAAAAAATAGCCTAATGCTAAAATGACTTAGCTAACTCTATTAAATCATTATGCTTACCTCCTGTGTGGTTCTCGGCTGGGTGATGGTGTTTGTGCATCAGGATGCAGAATCTTGTGTATCTGCTCCTGGGCCTGCTGGTACACCCGCTGTTGTTCCGAGCTGTCCCCGAACGCTGCCATAATATCCTCCATAGAGGGGAAATCATAGTGGCCTTTTCTCTTCGCCCGTAGCCGTATCTTATTCCGGTGGTGTTCAATCTCAGACTTGTGCCTTAGAGCAACCTGAATCTTGAATGCAACAAATTCAAAATCGGAATAATGGATGGTAATTTTGTAACTCTACCTGATGCAGATCGTTCTGATCGTTTTTCCGCATTTCTGAGAGAATGATTTTCTCACCTCTGAGTTAACTTTGGCTCCGTCAGGAACTCGTTCTGTTAGGGCGGGGCTTAGGGCTTGGTTATGTGAATGCGGAGGCGGGCTTGGCATGGGCTGCATGGCAATTAGCTGGATCTTATTGGACACTCGTCGTGTTCCATCAGATGAACCTCGAGACAGGCGGTCCACATGTTCGAATATGGAAGAGGAAGATAACTGTTCATCCACTCCGCTGCCTGATGTCGCACCTGATGTCACAGAGTCAAAAGTACTTTAGCATTTAGAATGAGTGTGATGAATGCTTAAATGAACTCATTAGCCAGCCTATTGAAAATGAAAGCAGATTACCAAGTTTGTTCTTTGCTGTGATCCAAAGTGAAATATAAATTCAAAGACAGAAGAGAAAAAGGTAGATGAAAAAGTGAGAAGTACACAAACTGTTGTACTTAGATTTAAATAATTGGTACAGATATGCTGTGCTTGCATTCCTGCTTCAGGTCATGCTAGATATACTATATTCCATCATGACTTTAAATCTTCTATAGATGTGTGTTACCGTGCTTGCTCTTGCGGTGGTGAGGTTTGCTGTCGCTAGGTGTTACTGCAGGTCTGGTGCTTTCCTCTGCCGACTCTCTGCCACTCGATGCCTCACTGCCCAGTGAGTCGCCATCAGAAGGAGACAATCTAAAACATACACACACGGTTACAGGACATACGCCTTTCCACAAAACACAATACAACTGCAAAAATATTGGATAGTATACAATAAATCAGATTTTTTAAATATCTAAAATTGGAAAAGCCATTCACGTTTGCCATTTTCATGGAAAACAAGTGTTTGCTTATCACCACTAGCACAGGATTGCCAGCTCTGCCAACTCACTGGAGATTGCACTTTGGCACAGCTTGCAAGGCTCAGTTCCAGGCGACAGACTCGGTTTTAACTCCAGGTGCTGCCCAAATAAGATTCCTGTTTCTCTTATTTCTCGCTGCATTTATTAGTGAGAAAGGGTAAAGGAGTTTTGAGCATCTGAAAAACCTCTATCAAATCCCCATTCACTGACAAGAAGCTGTTTTTATTTTTATGATGAAGGTTAAAAAACTCTGTTGAGGGTTTCCTAATTTTATAGTTACTACTGTATTTAGTAAATAAAGTTTTCACAACAATAATAATAATAATAGTTATTATGACAATATGAGAATGACGGGAATGATAGGAAGAAGAATAAGTAGTGACCATACTTGTAATGCAAAAATAACAATACTCTTCTTATAGAACATTGACATCATTTAGATAGAATATTCCAAGGAATATTTAAAAATGAAATAATTAACCTATTCAGCACTGAAACACACACACACATTCCCTCACTCGGTACCTTACCTGCCCCTCCGTCGAGCACGTGATGCTTTAGTGGATGAACTTTTGGATTTGGGAGTGTTCAGTTCTCCGCCCTCAGAGGGTGTGGCCTCTTTGACAGGCTGTGGTAAAGGAGCAGGCTCTTGAATCACCATGATGTCATCTTTACTGTGCTGTCCCAGGTGGAGCTTGGCAAAGTCAAAACCTTTTACACTGGGAGCCTGAAGCTGGACACACACACACACACACACACAAACACACACACACACACACACACATACACACACACACACAACATACACACAGACACACACAACATACACACACACACACATACACACACAAACACACACACAAACACACACATAGACACACACACACACACACACACACAAACACACACACACAGACACAGACACACACACACACACACACACACACAGACACACACAACATACACAAACACACACACACACACAACATACACAACATACACAAACACACACACAGACACACACAACATACACAAACACACACACACACAACATACACAACATACACAAACACACACACACAGACACACACAACATACACAAACACACACACACACACACACACACACACACAACATACACAAACACACACACACACAGACACACACAACATACACAAACACACACACACACACACACACACACACACACACACACACAATAAAGACAAAAGTATTATGCATTTTTAAGAGAAAATCATCAATAAGGAAATTTGATTGACAAGCTTACTGAGTAGTACACTTAGTTTAAATTGCTCAACTGGATGAAGGAGAACGAACACGGTCAAGTGCCTACTTCACATTCAATGTTGGCAAGTGGCCCACTTCTACACACAGACACTAACGCCCACACGCCCGCACACCACACATACTCTGATCAGACGCAGTTACCGCTTCACCTCCACTAAGTGAATAAATTGACCCAGACCTTTTGTCTTTGTTGGATGGTGCTCATGGCATCTGGCTGGAACTCCAGTTTCTCTGAGCGGCACAGCTTCCAGTAGAGGATGATTATGATGAGGATGACAACCACCACAGGAACCACTACCCCAACAATCAGCCACACATTACTGGGTTGCGTCTCTGAAGGGGGAAGGGCCAGTTTCTCCACCGCTGAGACACACAACACAAAGTAAGCCACTGTAGCAGACAAATATTAACAGACTGAGTATTGATCATGTTAAGCCTTATCCAGTTTCAGTCCGGTTTCTTGTTTTTTGCCCATTACCCACAATCTGATCTAAATGTCTGTAAAATGTGAAAATTAACCTTTCGCTGTCCCAGCTGTGCTGCATGCTTGGTTTAGCACACAGTTACCGGCTGGTGAAAAGAGCAAACTTAAAATGGAGAGAAATAGCTGGCTACTGCATGCCTTACAGCATACTTGGATGTTTTCACATACAGATCTGTTTAACCTGCCCAAAATCAGTTCTGTTAAAGTGAACCTGGAAGGAAACCAGCTGCAAACGACCTCTGTATTTAGAATACAACTGAAGTTCAGAATATGAGCTCTTTCTAGCCCTGATTCTCATGAGACCTCAGACCAGCTGTTGTTTAGTACTCCTTCAGAACTTAGACCCCACCTACGACACATCAATTTTGGATGATGGTGTTCAAGTTCATCGTGTATATTTTACCCATGTAATTAAATACTCCTTAAATAGACCCTATACTGCTAAATAATTTTAAAAAATTAACAGACTAACAAAATTCATTATAGATTTTTTATATTTGTCATTATGTATGTCATTTGGTCACTGTTTAATTAAAGCAATAAGGCTGAGTCTGCGGTGACCTCAATTTGGGTAGAGGGTTGGAACTGCTTTCGCACCCCTCGCAGTATGTGCAGCGCTTGCCAGATGAAAACATTTGAACTTTATTTGACCCTGCATGTCTGCTGCGGTGAACTCTGCTGTCTGTGCTGTTCTGAAAATAATGTGTTTGAAAGCACTGTAGAGAATTTTTCACATTCATTGTGAGGGCAACTTGTCACATTCATGTCTAGCACCATCCTTTAAGATGGTAAAATCACACAGGCTTTTGCATCTAATTGCTGCCTTCTTGTCACAAGATCATGAGCAGGCTGTATCCTGAAAATACCCTAACTGTGATTGGGTATTTATTGGTAGATCCTAGGTGGAAAACTGGGCTGTTTACATACGGTGAGCCTCAAGGTCTTATAACCCTACAGCAAAACTTAAAGTGGACTGGGGTTGTTTTTGTTTTAGATGCAGTGCATTGTATCCATCAGACGACAAAACGAACTACAAACAAAGACACTAGTTTTTTTGAGACCGGTAAACTGTTAGCTGGTTGGTTGGTGTAGCTCAGGAGATAAACCCACTACCCGTCAGGGAGCCGCCACCTCATGTGGGAGACTGGGGTTCGAATCCCGGTCTGGGCGACTGTGCTGTGATACACCAATAAGAGTCCTTGGGCAAGACTCCTAACACTACATTGACCTCCCTGTAATATGATTACCCTTGTAAGTCGCTCTGGATAAGAGTGTCAGCTAAGTGATGTAAATGTATATTGTGTGGAAGATCAATCTAATTCAATCACTATCTATATTAACACACAATAAAATAGTCATTTCATATAAAGTAACATTAGCCATGCATTATATTATTCAGCTTTCATTATCAGACAAGCGTATTTATAATACCGACATTATTTAGCTGTGTTATCTAAGAAAATACAAATATTGGATTGTGGTTATATCAATCCACACTTGGCATTAAAGTACTTGGATTGAATCAAGGGATAAACAACACATCAGGGTATTCCTAATGACATAATTAGCACTATAACAATCTAAAAACATATTTGATCTATATTGTTCTGGATGTACCAAAGCTGGCGATACTATGGTTTAGAGAAGAGTTCATGCAGTAGACTGTCCATTGCTACATATTTAATGCTATGGGCATGTGAGAGAAAAGACAGCATCATCAAAGGTAGGAAAAATCAAAAAAGAGATGTACTTAGTAGATTTCCTTACTATCTCTGTAGCGTTTCTCAGCAATACTAAGATAAGACAGAAAGACAAAAGGTTTTGCTTAAGCCTCTTCTGCTGCTCAGATGTTTCTCCTGAGAAGAAGAGTCCAGCAATCTTACATCTCCTCTTGAGTTTCAGCAATAAAATCACACACCGTGCTCAGATTTGCACAGACAACAACACTGGAGAGGAGACGTGATAACACCATCCTTGCCTGCAACTGAGCTGTTATCTCCCTATAGCTTTTAAGGAATTTCAAAAGAATCACCATTAAATCTCCTGCACCTCCAAATCCACATCAAAGCCACATATCGACCAGCAAGACTTTTCTTTTGGTAAGTGTATAGAGTGTTAGGAAGTGTAAAGAGTGGTGTGAGGCTCACGTGTGGCCAGAAGTCCATGCACACGGTAGCCTAGCACGATGGCTGCCCTCTGCAGGTTGAGTCTGTTCAGCATGGCAGCTGTGGTCTGAGCTGACAGCCTCTCTCCAGACCCCGCCTCCACAAAATACACCAACTCCAGAGGGTTATCTGCTCCATCCAACCGTGAAGCTCTGACGATCTAACACAGATTCACATGCAGGAAGATTGACGTGCTCTGAGACTGGGCAAGTATCCAGGAATAAATATAGTACTGTTCGAACATCAGAGCCTGCCAGTCATTTATTTCATTACCGGTTACAACTGTACAGCATTTCCCTTCATCAGGACATGGTGTGGTACAACAGATAACACCGTTGACCACCCCATGTAGGAGACTGGGTTTTGATTCCTCGTCTGCGTGACTGTGCTGTGTTACACCAATAAGAGTCCCTAGGCAAAACTCTGAACACTACACTGACCTACCTGTAATATGATTAGCCTTGTAAGTTGCTCTGAATAAGAAATGTAAGGAGACTCCCTTGCAGTTTTTCAAAGAACATCAGTCTTAGAAATTGGTTGCGTTTTCAGTTTCACACCATCCAAGTGATCCCAACTGCAATATTAGACTCATTAGTGTGTAAAACCTTGATCTACATCTTAAAATGTTCATGTGTAGTTCTCTAGTGTCATTTTTACTATTATTCCCTCATTTGAGTAACAGCTACACATCCTTACAGACCCACAGCATTCTCACAGTGGAAGGATGGACTGAAATACCAGTGGATTACAAAAGTGAAATAGTGGAGCTTGATTTTTATCTTCTCTCCCAAAGATCACAGCTTAAAGTACTGTTCTGGTGGTCTACCAGGTCTGTGTGGCTGTTAGGGTCCCATTTTATCTGTGTCTTTCATTTAATGTTTTGAAATACAGTTATTATTATTATCCTTCGCTGTGCAAGTGGATAATCTCCTCAAATACATCCCCTGAATCTCCCAACCTAATGACTGTTCTGACTGGAAAATAAATGACGGCTGAGTTCTGCACAGCGAATACTGAAAGGTGCAGTATTCTACTCCAATGTGTTTTTGTTTATTACCTGCACGCTGTTGTTGCCCACAGTAGTGGCTCGTCTCCAGCGCCGTCCACCGCTTAGCCCAAGCCCCTCCCCCACTAACACAGCCAGTCGCCTCTCCATCTTAGCCTGGAAGGTCCTCTCATTCACACGTTGATCTAACACACCCAGTAACACTGCAACAAACACACAAGCAATGTGCATACACAGGTGATATCAGTACATACACAGATAAATGCCTGAACTGATACGAAGACACAGAGAAACAAAACACAAATAAAAAAAATTATAAATCCTTCCACCATCAAATAAACCAACTATACTTATTAACACAGATATGTTTCAGATTTAGAAAAGGCTTCGCATACGTATTTTAAAACACTGTGTTACCTGAAATACAGCCATCAACCTCACATACCTGTCTTCACCCAAGAGGACCGTAATAGGTGAGATATGTTCAGTTCTGGATAATGGAAAGCTATGAGAAGAAGAGCAGAGTCGAGTTAAGCAGTTTATAGGAGCCTATAAACTCTGTGTATGTTCATCCTCTTTGGGTTTCAATGTGTTTCTATCTGTGTGGACTCACGCTCTGCGATCTGCAAGGTGGGGAAGCCTAGGTAGAAGCTGAACTCCACCACATTAAGCTGTCTCAAGTGTGAGCTGATATCTGACCCCTTGATGTAGCCGTGAGAATCACGGATTGCGAAAGTGATTTCCACTGGAGTCTTCTGTTGGCGCTGGCCTTTCGTCATGCTGACGGTGATGTTAACAATCTAGACCACACAGTTATATGGCAATCAGCATGAGGATAAATGAACAGAGAATTGCAAAGGCATAAAATCTTTACAATGAGCAAAATCATGATGATATAAAAAAATATTAAATACATATGTTGCCCAAATCCTAACACTCTTAACTCCAGTTCCATTGTGGCATTGGGATCTACTGATCTTAACTAACATGTAGCAGACGTTTGTTAAGAAACACATAAGTGAACAGTATATAGGAGTCCTGAATTACTGTTGGCATTAATAAAGAATCATGAAGTGTAATGTATGTGAATTTTTTAATAGGCAGCTGAAATGTATCTGAACTGTGCCAGTAGAGACAGACATAAAGTATCAATACCACTTTATTTTTAGGAGACTGATTTGACAATCTTGAGTATCTGACAAAGCCTATTCCATATCATATCCCAAAAACTCTTAAGCTAAATCTGTTCCAGGATAGTATCAGATTCATTCTTTTTTTTCTCCTTAGATAACTAACAGAAATCCGCATGATACACAGAGAGGCATCTCTAACACACAGAGGCATCTCTAAGAACCAGTATACGTACGTGTACAGTGAAGTTTCCATTTTCCTGGGACCGCTTGCGCACCTCTGCGTAGGCCATGAGCAACCCCCTCTCCACACGTTCACTAAAGCTGCACACTCGCACGTCCACATGACTCGGTACAAACTGCAGCACTGCACACCACATTGAGTATATACAAGTCAGTATCTATACAAGACGCCACTACCCACAGGGTTTTTAACAGGGCTGTGTGGTGTCCACCCACCTGAGTGCACCTGGTATGTGTAGTCAGGCACTGCATATATAGGTGTGACTGCAAGAATGGTGGTGGAGGAGGTGCTGTGTGCTGATTGGCGTAGTGCATTGATGATTGACACCGCTGTATATACTAGGGGTCCAGATACAGCCCGGAAGACAAAATTGGGTGGAGCTTTGAGGACCTAAAAATAAACAGACAGCACAGGTCAGGGAGAGGTCAAATAGATTCGGTAGTCATTTGCCATAGTGCATATCGTCGCTGTCCAATGAAAAACATGTATCTCCACTTTTGTCCATTTTTACTTTTATGCATCATTTGAATACATCAGCTGCTGTTTATACTGAGTGAGAATCTCGTGATGAATGGACCAAGCGAAGTGGCCCAAAACTGTTCGGAAAAACGTCTGGTTCCATTGACTTACATTAAAGTTAAATGAGGTTTTTGGCCTCTCCTGTAAAGTTGCCATTTTGGAGATACTTGTTTTTCTTTGGACAGCGACGATATAATGAGCTACAACTGTATGTAATGTACCAGTATCCAAGAAAACAACCTCTTTTCTCAAAGGCCATAATTACTGAACACACTGTTGCCCCCAACATATGCCTGGACTAATCTAGACTCCTTCCTACCCCCAGCACAGATTGCTGACACACCTTTACCATCGCTGCACACCTGCACTTTTAGTCATAACTTTGATTCTACTATGGGTCTCAACCTTACTGTACAGTTTACAGTTGAGAATGATTGTATTCCTGCTGCTAAATGCCAATATTTTATTTATATATATTTTTCCTGTATAGTATTTATGGTTTTGTGTATAGATGGTCTGTATATTTATTGTCGGGTGTACTTCTTGTATGTTTCTGCACTTGTTTCACATGGTTGTGTGTTGTCGGTGGTTGGTGCAGCACAACGGATAACACCACTTGTCATTGAGCTATCACACCATGTGGGAGATTGGGTTTCGATTCCTGGTCTGGGTGACTACACTGTGGTACACCAATAAGAGTCCTTGGGCAAGACTCCCAACACTACACTGGCCAACGTGTAATGTGATTAACCTTGTAAGTCGCTCTGGATAAGAGCGTCAGCTTAATGCCGTAAATGTAAACATTTTGTTCTAAAGAATAGAAGCTATTTTGAGGAATGATACTTGGCACTTTAGGAAAGATAGAGAGAATAAACACTAAAGATTTTCTACACCTTCCTCAGATGTTTGTGTTTTAACTGTAGCACTGAAATGAACTTACCTGCAGCTCTACTGAGCGGTTGAACTCTCTCCTGAGAATCTCTTTTATATGTGCTTTCGCAAACGGTACAGATGCCCCACTGGGCATGCCTACAGAGGTTAGAGGTCAACAAATTTTAAGTTCAACCAACTTTTGCTGTACATATAGAGTCAGTGTGATAAACAGAGTCAACATTACAGACAAACTTAAATACTGTGTGTATTAAGGTCTGTTTTAAATTTAAACAGGTGGTTGAAAAGCAAACACAGCTCCACGCTGTTTGTCTTTTACTGGTTCTGCCACCCTGTAGACCTTAACCATCGGTCAGTTTGTGGCCACAGTACCCATCTCATTTAGAGATTCTAAGAATTTTCCTAATATATTCGGCTTAGGCACTTTGAGAAATTGACACTCACCTACTCTGACTAAGTACATGTCTGGCTTGGTGATGTTGCAGACATACTGCCGAGGTGCGATGGAGAGAGGGATTCTTGGAGTAGGTGGAATCAAAGGCTTGCTAGACAGAGTCGTTGTGGTTGTTGTAGTTGTAGAAGTAGTAGTAGTGGAAGTAGTTGTAGTAGCAGGTTTGGTGGTTGTGCGGAGTTTTGGAGGAGAAGGGGGTTTGAGCGTGACCGCCTGAATAACCGGACCCTGTGAGATAACTGGTGGGGTTAGAGCTGAAGGCTGTGAGGGCTGGGCACTACCTGCTTTAGGGCCAGGCAAGGATGGGCGAGGAGGTGCTTTGCCAGGAAGGGAAGGAGCTCCAGCAGGCTGCCGATGATCTGCAGAGGAGTCAGGGGGTAATGCAGGTTTTTGCTGCGGTGTGGGTGTAACTATGGCTATAGGATGATGCCCATCAACCTGGTCTGGCACTTCTCCAGGGCTTGTACCCAGAGAGGGTGGGTGTGTGGGGCCTGCAGGTTGTGTGTGCGTGGCTGTGGGTTTGATGTGGGGAGGAGCTGGCTGTGTGCGGTTCCTTGCAGCACTGGCATTCTCTTTGGCCTGCAGAGTATTGTAGTACTCCATACTGTTCATGTCTGGAAGCAGCATCTCAGTGGGCTCGATAGGGTACAGTTCTGCCCAATCAAAATCCAGATCCTCATTACCGTCCTGGGTGGAGTCAGGGGCATGAGGCAGGCGGGGATCAGTAGGGTGGGTGGTCCTTAGGCTGGTGCCGTATCCCACAGTTACACTGGGGAGCAGGACTCTGGAAGAAAGGGTAGGAACAGGCCGGGAGGGAAAGGCCGTGTTGTAACTGACCCCAGCGCTGAAGTCATCATCGTCATATGGATCATATCCGTGAGTGGGGAGGGTGGTGACCATAGAAAACTCCTCCCCCTCTGAACCCATGAAGGTTAGAGTCTCCAGGTAATCCCCAGAACCCCAGTCCACCTCTGCAGACTGCGCGGGATACAGGTCCTCAGGTGCGACCAAAGTGGGAGGGGCAGGTGTAGGTGGGCTGTGGCCACGAAGAGGAGGCATCTGACTGGGTGTCAGAAGGTCTGGTGGGCGTAACAGCAGGTGAATGCCATGTGCGCCATCTCCAAGGTTACCGGACCCACCATCGGCACCAAGGGATGGGGTGGGAGCTATGCTCGATGTGTTGTCATGGTGACCAGGCCGCGAAGGATCCTTGACACCAGAAGCTGGATGGGTTCGGCGTCTTGGACTCTCAGAGCGCTGCGATGACGATGAAGCTGGAGGTAAGCGATTCTTCACTGGGAAGTCACCATGGTCCCTTTTGGATAGACTGAATGGGAGCTCCACTGAAGAAGAAATTAGAGAGAGATAGAGAGAGGTGGGTTGAGCTTGGCATATAAATGAAACAGGGAATAACATTAATCAATATGTTTATGCAATGCAGTCAGACCGACTAGGCCTAGTCCTACTAATGCAAAACATAGTGAAGGTAGCCTCAGGGAAATTTGTGGTGCCATTCATTTGAAACTCTTAAGGCAGCATGCACCAACAAGTCATGCAGGACTTTGATTGCTAAAAAAAGAAGAACACCAACAGCATCAGCTACAGCAATAGATAATTTAGGGAAAAGCAGCTTGGAGGCTTTTTATGCCAACAAAAAAAAAACACATCCAGAGAAGGAGAGATGGAATTAGTAAACCAATGCCCCGCCCAGGAAAAAAAGACTTCCTAGCTTGATGTAAGAACTAGACATACTAGCTTTAATGGCTGAAGAGACAGTAAAACAAAAGCTGGTGCTGTAGAAGTGAGTTATTTCAAAGAGGAGCATCATCACAAATGGCAACAAGATGTTTTACTAATCAAAAGCTTATTGGCATAACCTACCAGTAAAGATCATATACAGCAATCTACCTTTATCTCCAGTGTGGTGTTTAGCACAGATCGATTGTCCACATGCAGATTAAGTCTGAACAGCATCAGTAATCACCAGTCCTTTAATCCCTAGCAATGAAGCAAGATGATGCAAAAACGCATACAAAGTCAATATGCCTGTCTCACTGTATCTCATGGGCCCGACTGAACACATCCTATCTGTTACGTGCAATAACAGAACTTGGCCATGCACGTTGACTTATTCCTCCACTGTGAGATGGCAATGCACTGAGAGAAAGACAGAGAGACGATCGAGTCTTCGTAGCGAGTTCAGCTCTGTCAGTAGAGCAGGCAGTGTGTAGGATGCTGGCAGCGGTGTGCTCTGTTTGTGGGCCAGTGTGTCACTCTGCCTCAACCTTCAGACAAGAGAGACAGCCAGCCAGCCTCTAACTCATGTATCCGCTTTGGGCTGTCAGAATGTTTTTAGACAGCTATTATCAGCTCAGGTCAGATGGATGTGCCGATAAACACCGGTTTTCCAGCTTTGCATCATAGTACAGCGCTTCCCTCAAGCACCGTGGGTGGGTGGGAGAGGTCCTTTTAATGTGAGTAAATCTGACTACATCATAGCATTGTTTATTTATTATGATAAGGTAACAAATCAGGGATTGTCACCTTCTTTATTTATTTATTTTATTTTTTAGCCATTAACATACTCTGGAGCTGCCCAAGGGTGGTGAAAGAAAATAGCCTCAACATACGTTATTTTCCTTTCTAAAGTAATCCTCTGAATTCTGCTATGGTCTCAACTAAGCTCTAGCAAATGGCCTGTTGTTGTTGGAAAAGAGCGATGGTTTCTTTTGTTACAGAAACTGTAAACTGTCTCCCCACCTATGGAGTGGCTATGCACCTTAAGGTGATACAATCACCCCCAACAACCCCTTCCTTCATACCTTGATCTTCCTTATCTTCGTTACCCCTCTTTTTCTTCCCCCTGAACCTCACCTCTTAAAAACCATGTCAGACTGAATAAGACTGAGTCAGACTGGACAGGACTGACAACCTAAGCCTGGTGCCCATGCGTGATTCTCCAGGCGCGTGAAGAAGACTGCTGACCGACCAAGCTGTATCCATGCATCTCTGTATGTCTGAATAAACTCAACACAACGCTGAACCTCATCTCCAGTCTACCGATTCTTCTCGAAGACCCGAATTTCTAACAGTGGGAAGCACAGTAGTATCATCAACACCAGCTCAGCTAAGACCTTTCAGCATCCGTAGTTCGTGAGTATGCAGGCTTTCCCGCTAACTAGGCTAACTACACAGTCGGAAATATATTTTTTATCCATCTACTGAGAAGAAAAGATTTTTATAGAAGATAGCAGCTTCAACACTGCAGCAGAGTTAGGGTTGAGCTCTGAGGAGGCAGCCTTCGTTACGCACAAGGAGCAAAACCCACACATTTGAACCTCCCATGCTATCATGTAAAGCTGCACTATGTAACATTTGGAGACCACTCTGGTATGCGATTGGCAAATGGTCATTTGGTAGACTGGGTTGTGCTTCAGACTCCTTTGCCTAGATGATGAATCTGATGATTACATTGGCTTTAAAAGACGAATTCAAAGACAACTTAGATAAAGGACCTCTCTTTCCAACAATGTAAATGCACACTATTGTCATCATATTATTAGCAGTATATGTCACGGCGCGGTTGGGGGTGTGGACCCAAGCGCAGGGCAGGAATCCGTTTGCGGCGATGTAAATGTTAAATTGCAAGCAAACAGACTTCCTGGATGTGGAAGCACGTCAAACTATGTGTGAAGTGTTTTGGGAATGTGTTATGGAATTTTGGTTTAGGAGGGGAGCGAACCCCAGACCTTGTGAAAACCCCACATACTACCACTGTGCTATGCGGTAGTACACGTGAGGTAAATCAGGAGGGGTTTGTGAGGGAGAGGGAGAAATGGCAGGAAAAACAAACAGAGGAGATGTCAGGACTGCGTTCTCAAGCAAAAGGAGAAAGTTGATAAAAATCACAAATAAACAGAAGAGGGTTTAACAGAAAGGGGACTTGTGGATCTTTGCGTTGAGAGTGACCCACGCTCTCTACACTTGTTGCTTTTCTCTTTTCCTTTTCTTTTCTTTTTCTCTTTAGCTTAGCTAAGCTTAGCTTTCTCTTTTCTTTTTCTCTTTTCTTTTCTTTAGCTTAGCTTTCTCTTTTCTTTTTTTTAGCGTAGCTTTCTCTTTTCTTTAGCTTAGCTTAGCTTAGCTTTCTCTTTTCTTTTCTTTTGCTTAGCTTTCTGGTGTACAGTACCGGCTACCCCTCTACAACGGTGCAGCGGAGGTGTTTGTGTGGTAGGGGCTTATATGGCTACCGCCTCAGGTGCCGCTCGTTGGCTTGATCAGCCCGGGGCATTCTGGGGTTTGGAGTTCCGGGCTGTAGTTACGCCAGAACGGACCCTTACAGTATAATGTTGATTTTCCATGCATCTGAGACCTAAACAGCTTGCCACACTACTTTTTGAGTCATTTTTAAGTTACTTTACAATATTACAGCAAAATGTTTAACCATATTGTGAAACACTGTGATTTATTACCCTCTTTCAACTACAAATTATGTCCAGCACAAGGGAAACTTTGCACTGTTGCAGTCTCATAAGAGTCTGTGATAATATACTGTATTGATTTCCCCACCAACCCCAAGCTCATTTTAGGCTATTCCTTCCTAAGCTAACAGAAAGTCAAGTGCAGCTTTAAAAAGCAAGCTTGACTTTTCCCTTCCGTATGCAGATACCTATTCCTTAACTCTTACAGCCACATCTCTATTAGAAAACAGCATCTCTATTAGGATGCTATAAATAATGCATGACTGATTGCACACAGAAAACCAAAATGAGCCTGGCTATAAGGACTGTGGTGCTTGTCTTTGAGACCACAGGATGAATGACTCTTGAGAATACTGAGTAGAATGACTCTAGTAATTAGCTCCCGTCTTACTTAACTCACAGAGTGTCCCTTGTGGAGATTACAACTCCACCACACATCTGAACACACTCACATCACAGGGTATCCGGGCTCAGTGTTGGAGATGGATCCGTGGCGTGGCGGGGCAAGGTGTTTCCATGGTAATACTGTGTGAGTATGTATGTGCGTGTACGTGTTGCAGTAGTGCATCACGTGCCGGCCGCCTCATCAGTATTCCAGAGACACGGTAGAGCGAGCTCACAGGCATTTCTCACTCCGCCAGCCGGCAGAATCAGTTCTCCCTCTCTTTCTCACACACACATAAGCGTACAAGAAAAGAAGATACGGAAAATACAGGAGGATCTAAGAATAGCGCTACGTAAAGGCAGTATTACCGCCTGCGGTTCGACTGTATTCATGCCCGTCACGTTCCAAATCCAATTAGTCCAAGCTATGAGACAGACATATATATGTCTATGCATCTATAGCTGCCAGTTTAATATTTACACCTACTTACATTCACTGGCCATTCACCATACCGGAGCACTTTGTAGGTTTGCAGCTACTGGCTGTAGGGAATCTGTTTGATCAACAGCCCGTCGCTAACAATGAACAGGAACCTCCTTTGACTAGTTATCATTTTGATGGTATAACGTTGTGAACACTGCAGTGATACTGACATGGTAACGACATATTGGTGTGTGGTGTGCTACTGTATCAGGGTCAGCAGTGTTGCTGTTCTTAAGACTGTGTATTTTAGACGTTCCTGCTGGCTCTGGGTGGCATTAAGGGAAAGGAAGCAGGTCAAACTCTCAGTAAAGCAGGTGAGCCTTCCTGAGCACATTACTATAGGAACTCACAAATCAGTGAACCTTATGCATTATGAACAGTGGAGATGACAGTTGACCTCAGGAGAAGTCCCCCAGCCCTTCCAGCCCTCACCATCCTGGAACTTTGATGTCTGTGGAGACTCATAGGTTTCTGGGTACGATAATCTCCAAGGACCTGTCCCAGGAGCTGATGGTACAGTTCTACACTGCCACCATAGAATCTGCTATCACCTCGTCCATCACAGTGTGGGGCAGCTCAGCCACCAAACCTGATATCCACAAACTACAGCACATCATCAGGTTTGCAGAGAAGACCAGTCGAGACAATCTACCCACTTTGCTGGATCTGCACACTTCCAGAACCAGGAAGCTTGCAGAGAAGATCATCACTGACCCACCACAGCCTGGCCATCACCTGTTCCAGCGTCTTCCCTCAGGCCGGTGCTTTAGCTAAATGAGGATCAAGACAACCAGGCTACAGAGAAGCTTCTTCCCACATGCCATTACACTAATGAGCAGCTGAACATTACAATGCACATACAATCCACATTCGGGACACTTTTCTCACTTCCTGTTCTGCTGTACTGCACTTTTAATTTATTTTATTTATATTAGCAACACTATTACACAACACCCCATCCTCTGTACCGACCGTCTCAAACTTTCTTCTTGTACTGCCCTTTTTAAGCCTTAATCTGCCTCTACATCCAGGCTGCTGCATCAGCCCTTTAATATACATATACAGCTTGTACACTTGGTCAGTAAACACTGACTCCGTCTACAAGAAAGCACAGAGCAGACTGTACTTCCTCAGGAGGCTCAGGTCCTTCAGGATCTGCCAGAAACTCCTGCTGATGTTCTACCAGTCCGTGGTGGCCAGCGTCCTCTTTTATGCTGTAGTGTGTTGGGGAGGCAGTATCAGCAGGAGGGATGTTGGACGACTCGACAGGCTGGTGAGGAAAGCTGGTTCTGTGCTGGGACTAGAGCTGTAGTCCTTAATACCACTGGCAGAGAGGAGAGCCCTCAACAAGCTGCTGAACATCATGGACAATGTTCACCATCCTGTGCACAGAACGATCATCAGGCAGAGGAGCTCATTCAGTGGCAGACTGCTGTCCCAGTCCTGCTCCACAGACAGACTCAGGAAATCTTTTGTCCCTCAGGCCATAAGACTGTTCAACTCCTCTCAGTACAGCAAATGGAAAACTCTGTGACACTCTTTCATTCCGGTCACTCAAACGGACACACCCCCATCTCTCCACACACTCCCTCCTCTGGACACACCCCCATCTCTGCACACACTCCCTCCTCTGGACACACCCCCATCTCTGCACACACTCCCTCCTCTGGACACACCCCCATCTCTGCACACACTCCCTCCTAAATGCCCTATTTATATTTATATTATATTATTATACTCCATTCTGTACTGTTTACACATTTTGCACTGCTTAATTATTTATATTACTGCGTACTTGCACTGTCTGTATGGCTGACAACAGCCATCTTCTTAATTTGCTCAGCAAATGGTATACTACTACCTCCATCTATACTTTACACTTTACTTTACACAGACACTAAGGACTCTATTTTTATCCTTTTATACTTTATATTGTATCTCTGTCTCTATCTGTACAACTCTATCTTGTGCTTCTGTTGTTACTTCTGTGTAGTCTGTATATCTGCTAAAACCCCAAATTCAGTATCTCAGAAAATTAGAATATTGTAAAAAGGTTCAATATTGAAGACACCTGGTGCCACACTCTAATCAGCTAATTAACTCAAAACACCAGTACAGGCCTTTAAATGGTCTCTCAGTCTAGTTCTGTAGGCTACACAATCATGGGGAAGACTGCTGACTGGACAGTTGTCCAAAAGACGAGCATTGACACCTTGCACAAGGAGGGCACGACACAACAGGTCATTGCTAAAGAGGCTGGCTGTTCACAGAGCTCTGTGTCCAAGCACATTAATGGAGAGGCAAAGGGAAGGAAAAGGTGTGGTAGATGTGGTGGAGATTCACAAAGAGTGGACTGCAGCTGGAGTCAGTGCCTCAAGAACTACCATGCACGGACGTATGCAAGACATGGGTTTCAGCTGTCGCATTCCTTGTGTCAAGCCAAGAGACAGCGTCAGAAGCGTCTCACCTGGGCTGAAGGCGAAAAGGACTGGACTGCTGCTGAGTGGTCCAAAGTTCTGTTCTCTGATGAAAGTAAATTTTGCATTTCCTTTGGAAATGAAGGTCCCAGAGTCTGGAGGAAGAGAGGAGAGGCACAGAATGCACGTTGCTTGAGGTCCAGTGTAAAGTTTCCACACTCAGTGATGGTTTGGGGTGCCATGTTCTCTGCAGGTGTTGGTCCACTGTGTTTTCTGATGTCCAAGGTCAATGCAGCCGTCTACAAGGAAGACTTGGAGCACTTCATGCTTCCTGCTGCTGACCACCTTTATGGAGATGCAGATTTCATTTTCCAACAGGACTCGGCACCTGCACACAGTGCCAAAGCTACCAGTGCCTGGTTTAAGGACCATGGTATCCCTGTTCTTAATTTGCCAGCACACTCGCCTGACCTAAACCCCATAGAAAATCTGTTTGGTACTGTGAAGAGGAAGATGCGATACGCCAGACCCAACAATGCAGAAGAGCTGAAGGTCACTATCAGAGCAACCTGGGCTCTCATAACACCTGAGCAGTGCCACAGACTGATCAACTCCATGCCACGCCGTATTTCTGCAGTAATCCAGGCAAAAGGAGCCCCAACTAAGTACTGAGTGCTGTACATGCTCATACTTTCCATGTTCATACTTTTCAGTTGGCCAACATTTCTAAAAATCCTTTTTTTGTATTGGTCTTCAGTGATATTCTAATTTTCTGAGATACTGAATTGGGGGTTTTCATTAGTCAGTTATAATCAACATTTGAAATTTATCAGTCTGTGTGTAATGAATGAATATAATATACAAGTTTCACATTTTGAATGGAATTAATGAAATAAATCAACTTTTCCATGATATTCTAATTTTATGACGAGCACCTGTACATTCCTTATGTGTGAACACACTTGGGAAATAAAGCTTGATTCTGATTAGACCACCAACCAACTAAACATCTAGCCAAAATGGCCCTCTGATAAAAGGGCTAGAGGATGACCCAAACAAACTGTTCATGGAAAATAACATCAATTTCCGAAGTGCATCAACAACACAGGAGTGCCGCAGGTGGTCAATAGGTTTATGTACACACAAACACCAGGGATGTGCAGTCCCGACTAATTCTGGTCTTCCAGTATGGCCTTGAGCTTATGAACAGATATCCAGTTAACTGTGGAGACGTCAAAACAAACAACCAAAACAAGAACAGAGGAACGCAGTTCTACACAACTGGTACTGAAAAACAGCTGTAGGTTTTCATCTTAGACGAGTAACAACAGAGGCTGCCTCAGATGAGTTAAACTAGAGCTATCACTGGACACTGATATAGACTCGTGTTCTTCTCTACAAGGTTCTTCACCTCCTCAGTGGACGATGTGCCAGAGAAGCGTATATTCACCATTTCAGCCTAGTCTTAGTCACACCCATAGCAATGCATCCTTAACAAGGCACCACATTAAGGCACTTACTTTTTACAGCAGCCAAGTACAACAGCCTGACTGACAAATACAAGCACAACCTTCAGGTTTTACTGTTAAAATACCAAATCACAGTTTTATTGAATTTATAGTCGGTATATTTTCTAAGTCTTCATGGGATTAAGCACGACCAATGAGTGGAATGATTTTGGTATTCATATATGGCCACCTTGACCTGAGTACTCAAGTGCTTGTGCACGACAAACACACATAAAAGCATCAATGACTTTTCATGAAGAGCTTGTAGAACCAACAGCTTGGGCAGGCTCATAACTCTAACATCCCTCTGATGTACATCTGTTATATGTACAATACTGTGCACAAGTCAGAGACCACCATCACTGATTTAATTTCCTGTAAAGTTATTCGTTTTCCAGGATTGTGTTCTTCCTTTTTTGTCAGAAGACTTGCTTTCACGTATTTCTAAGACGTCTGCAGGGATATTGGTCCACACGTCCAAAGCTCAGTCCTAGGAGTTGGTTGCATTTTCTGTTTCTCATGTTCCGAATAAGCCTAAGCACATTTAGTGATGTTGAAGTCTGGACTACGAGGTGGTCAGTCTGCTGTTCTGTGAATCCCAGCGGTTTCTTTGGATGATTTGGATGTTTGTTCTGTTTTGTCTACCTCCTCTTCTCAGTGAGAGCTTTTTGGCAGATACACATCCTTTCAGACCCTTGGTGTTCTAATGTCTTTTCACCAAAGGACGTGTGGACTGATGCACTACCTTAACACTACTACCTCTACCTTAACACTACTGCCTTACACTGTTTGTGAATAATGTGTAAACTGGTTTTTATTTGTAGTTTGTTTTATTGCTTGTGTATTATGTATATTAAGAATATTGTATATTGGTTCCTCACTGTGGTTATACCTCAGGTTCTCCGGGAGATTTTCCACAGGTTCTCCGCGAGAGTCTTGCTTCCTCTCAGTGTTTGTTTCCCTTCATGTTCTAAATGAGTTCAGTTTTGGTTCCTCACTGTGATTATTCCTCAGGTTCTCTGGGAGATTTTCCTCAGGTCCTCCGGGAGATTTTCCACAGGTTCTCCGCGAGAGTCTTGGTTCCTCTCAGTGTTTGTTTCCCTTTATGTTCTAAATGAGTTTAGTTTTGGTTCCTCACTGTGATTATTCCTCAGGTTCTCTGGGAGATTTTCCTCAGGTTCTCCGGGAGATTTTCCACAGGTTCTCCCCGAGAGTCTTGGTTCCTCTCAGTGTTTGTTTCCCTTCATGTTCTAAATGAGTTCAGTTTTGGTTCCTCACTGTGATTATTCCTCAGGTTCTCTGGGAGATTTTCCTCAGGTTCTCCGGGAGATTTTCCACAGGTTCTCCGCGAGAGTCTTGCTTCCTCTCAGTGTTTTTTTCCCTTCATGTTCTAAATGAGTTTACTTTTGGTTCCTCACTGTGGTTATTCCTCAGGTTCTCCGGGAGATTTTCCACAGGTTCTCCGCGAGAGTCTTGGTTCCTCTCAGTGTTTGTTTCCCTTCATGTTCTAAATGAGTTCAGTTTGGTTCCTCACTGTAATTATTCCTCAGGTTCTCTGGGAGATTTTCCTCAGGTTCTCCGGGAGATTTTTCACAGCTTCTCTGTGAGAATCTTGGTTTCTCTTAGTGTTTTTCCTCATCTTCTAAACAAGTTACGTTTTGGTTCTCCACTGTGGTTATTTCTCAGGTTCTCTGTAATTGTCTGTACCTATTGTGTATATTGTTGCTGTCCAAAAACATATATCTTTTTTTGTATCATTTAAACACAGAAGCTGCTGTTTATGTTGTGTAAATGTTATGTTGTGGTCAATGTACCAACAGAAATAACCCAACACCACTTGGGAAAATGTCTTGTTTCATTGAACTACCTTGAAATTAAATTAGGGTTTTGGGCTCTTCTGAAAAGTAGCCATTTTGGACAGCGAGGATATGTGGAGTCATTGTGTATATTGTGCACTGTCCGTACTGGAGAGACACAAACTGCTGAAACCAAATTCCTTGTGTGGCCAACATACTTGGCCAATAAACCTGATTCTGATTCAATCAGATCTGAAGCAATCCCACCCTCAAAGGTTAAGCTCCCAGTGCTGTTTATTTAATAGCTTTAGGGGGTTAAGAGTCCTGCAGTCTTTTGGAAACTTCAGTTTTTCACTAGTTTTTTGTTTTTTTGTTTATGTCTGTTCCCACCTAAAAATAAATAACTTGCATTTAATAGGTGTTTTTAAAATCCAACAAATAAAGGGTGGTCTCTGACTTTCACAATGTACTGTTCACGTCTAATTGAGAGACAAAGACAGATGTGAAACCCATTTCTTAATCACCCCATGAGCACTGGCCATCACTTACCTGTGACACATCCCCAACCATCTGCGTGTGTGTATTTGTAGGCCACACTGAGCCATCTGTGTCTAAGCATGCGCTTGTGTGTGTGTGAGTGTGTGCGGCCGAACAGTCACTGTAAACATGCTCCCTATGATCCCCCCACTAGCTTCCCCTGCTGTGCGCTTTCCCACCAAAACCCAGCAGGTCCAGAGGCACTCGGTAAAAGACCAAAGAGTTCATCCTTCTCTTACAGCCACGGTGATGTCTGATCTAGAGCCACACAGCCATCTGCCTTCACAAACGCTCCTCCATCAGCCGTCTCCCGGCCCGTGTGTTAGGGTGTGTACAAGCTTCAAAGCCTGTGCCAATATTCCCCCTTACAAAACCACTTCTTACACTTTATGATGCCTATTTATAAACACATTAGATGTCAAACTAAAGCTCAGACTTCCTGTTTTATCTTGTGAGATATGAACACAACCAACTTCTGCTGTCTTAACTTATCTGTCATTCACTTACACAATAAAATATTCCCGCCCAGAATATCTCTGACCCCTAGCACAGAATGTCACACACGTCAGAACTCTGGATCTAGACTGCCTGCTGCTGTACAGACGCACATATTAAAATGTCAAGCACTCCTGAGAAAGAGCAACCATTAACACAGAGGGACACAGGTGTTCACCGTCTTATGCTCTTACTGAACGTCTTACCCGCCACATCCGCATCTGCCTCTCTCTATCAGTAAACTGCCTATACTATTCCTGTCAGCATCAGTCAGGGGCTTCTCCCAGGCAAGCAGCAGTTTAAACCCCCAACTATTATTATCTGGTGGGATCCGGAGGATGGTTTAGACTTGGTTCCTCCCATGCAATTAATGATTTACAATTAATTTTTCTTTTTGAGTCTTGTATCCTGTGAGTGTTTGTTTCTCATGCTCATAATTAGTTAAGGCTTGGTTCCCCTCAGTGGTTCTTCCTCACATTCCTATTGAGTTACGTTTTTGTTCCTTACTGTGGTTTTCCTCAGGTACTCCGGACTTTTCCACAGGTTCTTTGTGAGAGTCTTGGTTTCTCTCAGGGTTTTTTTTCCCCTCATGGTCTAAATAAGTTACGTTTTGGTTCCTCATTGTCGTTATTTCTCAGGTTCTTTGGGAGATTCTCTTTCTGAGTCTTGGTTCCTCTCAGTGTTTTTTCCCCTAATGTTCTAAATGAGTTAAGTTTTGGTTCCTCACTGTGGTTATTCCTCAGGTTGTTCGGGAGATTCTCCTACTCTGGAGGAGTCTTGGTTCCTCTCAGTGTTTGTTTTCCTTGTGTTCTAAATGAGTTACATTTTGGTTCCTCACTGTGGTTACTCCTCAGGTTCTCTGGGAGATTTTCCACAGGTTCTCCTTGAGAGTCTTGGTTCCTCTTATTGTTTTTTCCGTCATGTTCTAAATAGGTTACGTTTTGGTTCCTCAACGTGGTTTTCCTCAGGTTCTCTGGGAGATTTTCCACAGGTTCTCTGTGAGAGTCCTGATTTCTCTCATTGTTTTTTTACCCTCATGGTCTAAATAAGTTACATTTGGTTCCTCACTGTGGTTATTCCTCAGGTTCCTTGAGAGATTTTCCTTCTGAGTCTTGGTTTCTCTCAGTGTTTTTTTCCTAATGTTCTAAATTAGTCATGTTTTGGTACTCTCTGTGGTTATTCCTCAGGTTCTCTGGAAGATTTTTCACAGGTCCTCCATGAGCGTATTGGTTACTCTCAGTGTTTTTGTCCACTCATGTTCTAAATGTTATTTCTCACTCCATGTCTGTGTGGGTTTCCTCCCACAGTCCAAACACATGCAGTCAGATTAACTAGAGATGATACACTGCCCCACCTAGAGGTGTGAAAGTGTATGTCTGCCCTGTGTGACTGGCAGCCTGTCCATGGTGTTTCCTCACCTCTGCTCTGTAATCAAGGTCTCCAGAAATACAGGCAGATGTGGTAGACCTCAGGACCAGGAATGAGAACCCCTGCTGTAGGGAGTTTCTTCTTTTGAGTCATGGTTCCTATGTCCTAGGTATTTTTGGCTTCATGACGTTTTCCTTTTGAGGCTTGGTTTCTCTTGGTGGTTCTTCCTCCTGTTCTTAGGGAGTTTTCCTGTCACTGTCACCCACAGTTTGCTCCTGGATGTCTGCAGAGCTGCTCTGTGACAATGCCTCTTATAAAATCCACTACACAAACAAAACTAGACTGAACTGAATCCAGACAGATCCTAACACGGATCCTTCACACAAACCAAACCACTTATCTTAAAGAAATACTACCATTTATAACACAGCCATTAAAGGGGAACTCCGTCAGCTGCTCAATTTGTTCTGTATAATTAAACTGCCACATTATTAGCATGTCAACAAAATCATTCAGAGCTCTATAGCAGTGTTCCTCAGCCCTGGTCCTGGAGGCACCCTGCCTTGCACATTTTATTACTTTCCCTACTCCCAACACACCTGATTCAACTTATCAGCTCATTAACAAGCTTTCATAATAAATTCAAGCAGGGAATCCACTAAGATATGCAGGGCAGTGTGCCTCCAGAACCGAGAAACTTACAAAGTGAAATTTGGCTACACGAGTGTTCAAGAGTGTTCATAGGAACCAGACGTCCGCCTCTGAAATCTCCATCAGAGAAAATTACAACATGTAATGGTTATGAATACACCTAATGTCTGTTTGAAATCAAAAAGATTTGCGTGTAGGTTCACTGGTGGTTTTGTATATTAAATAAAATGGATATATACACAGTGGAGTCACATTATTATGACCACTTCCTACTGTGAAGAGCACAAGCCGGTGGTGACAGTGTTACGATCTGGTGTATGCTTCCGCGGCATTCACTGGGGCCATGTGGAAGGTGCTCTCAATCGATCTGGGTATTATTCTACCCCTGCGGATCACGTACACTCATACATGCTGATTGTCTTCCCTGGGGCGGATGGGATCTTCCAGCAAGACAATGCGACATGCCACGTGGCTAGAAACATCGGACACTGACTGGGCGAACATGACCAAGTCTTCCAAGTACTACCCTGGCACCCTAATTCCCCATACTCGAACCCTGCTGATGATCTGTGGGACCACCCTGATGGTTGTGTTTGTGGATCCTCCTGCACGCACCCCTTAACAGCTGTGGGATGCACTACAGTCAGCATGGCTCCAGATACCTGTGACAACCCACCAGGACCTTACTGAGTCACTTCCAACCTGTCTAGCTGCTGTCTGTGCTGCACACGGTGTTGCCTCTGGATATTAGCTGAAGGTCATAATAATGTGACTCGCCTGTTTTGCAGACATCAGGACTCCTGGTTCCATTCACCACCACTGTAAAGAAACCAGGGCCAATGCTTCTGTGTACAATGAACCATTTTGCGCCAACCCCACTCCGAGTGGCTGTTCACAACTGAACCACTCAGGACGGTTCGGTGGAGTTCCCCTTTAACACCCTCTCCTGGGACCCAACACGAGCGAGACGACCCAAACCGGTGAAGTAGCCACTGGAGCCCCTTCAGTCAATCTTTCCGCGTCCTTCCGTACCTGACACAGGTGTGCCCGTCGTTGCTATGGAGACCAGCATCACCGCAGAAACGAGGAGCGCGCAGGAGCCGAGAAGCGCCGTCCTCGCGCCCGCGCCGCGCGACCTCTCCATCGCGCTCGTCATTCACGACGCGGAGCGCGAGCCGCACGCGATGCCTTCACGACGGCCGACCGCGCTGCCGCGCTTCTCCTCCCGAGCATCTCTGAAAGGAAAGATAGAAGGAGAAAGAAAGAAAAAAAAAAGAAAATGGCTTTCAGTGAGGAGACCTTTAACGGTTTCCCGGGCACGTATTAGCAAACATGTGAGGCCTCACGGGAGAACTTGTCGGTGAGATCCCCTCATTAAAATGCCAGAGAGGCGTTCACCGAAATGTAGGTTATGGTGATAAATCACCCCCCCGGTGTGGGTCTCTGTCGGTGTGAGCGTCGAGGTAGAAAAGGGTGGAGGGAGGAGTAACGTTAGCCTCCGCATACAGATGCCACAGATAGTGAGAGGGTCCCATATTCTCACTGACACACCTTTAGCACAACCGACAAACCTTCAGCTAGCTAGCACAACACTTAGCAACACCTAGCACAAGGCGTTAGCCGCCGAGGAGGCTGGCTAGTGAGGGAAAAGCCTGACAGGAAATGTTATTTTTCCCGTTACCTGAGCTTGAGAGATGCAGCAGAGGACCAGACCCATATTACTCCTCTCCGGCTCGGCACTGCTAGTCCCGCCGACAGCCCACAGCACCGAACCGGCCGCGAAAAGGGCGCGAAAGCGGCACAAATCGCCTGAACGGGGGCGTAACGGTCCAACAAGCACCTCACATCCACTGAGCCAGCCGACGGACCTGTGAAAGCCCAGACGCTCCCTCAAACACCGCTACCACAGATCCGTTACCCGCTATCCGTGACACGGTTCGCTCGGGGGCGCCTCCGAGAGATCCGCGGGACGACTCCCGGATGGCGTGGATGAAAATGAAGCCCCCTGTTCGGCCCGTTCGGCCCGCGGAGAAGACGATAGAGGCGGACGGGAAAAATAACGGTCGGTGTGGCTGCTGCCCGGCGCCAGGCCCCGCCCACTTTAACTTATTCAGTGCGATGTATAGACGCGAGCGCCGCTGTGATTGGCTGACGGTGCTGTCAATCACGCACGCGCCCGTGGTTGGATTCCGCACGCATCGCTAAAGCAGCACGGCGGGCTGCGGGTCCTTGGGATGGAACCATCACCCAGATAGCAGGAGGAAGATTAAAGGAGCGGTGTGCGAGATTCAGAGGGGGGCTCTATCAGCAGGAATGGAACATAATATGTTAATATATTAACCAATGTTAGGTAAACATGTAAACAAATGTACATTGTACACAGGCGAGTCACATTATTATGACCACCAGCTAGAATCCAGAGATACCTCTAGGTGAGGCATGGACAGCAGCTAGACCGGCTGGGAGTGACTCAGTAAGGTCCTGGTAGGTTGGCACAGGTATCTGGAGACATCCTGACTGCAGAGCATCCCACGGCTGCTGGACGGAGCATGGGGGAAGATACATAGAGTGAACACGACAATCAAGGTGCTCCCATAGGTGCTCAATTGGGTCCAAGTCTGGGAATTAGAGGGCCAGGGTAGTACTTGGAAGTCTTGGTCATGCTCTTACCACCAGTGCTGGCCATTTCTATCCGTGTGACATGTGGCACTATCGTGCTGGAAGGTCCCATCGGACACAGGAAAGACCATCAGCATGCATGGGTGTATGTGATCTGCAAGGATGGATTCATACCCGAATGGGTTGAGAGTTCTTCTCGTTCACCAGCTTCTTCTAATTTGTATTTCCCCATTCCACCCTAAATGGTGCAGCAGTTATTAAGACTCCTCAGGTGCCACATTGTAACTGCAGTGCCATTTAAGGTGGAATGGGACCAAGAATCTGCTCAAGTTGCCCACCAGTAACTTCCTGGAACTAAGATCTAAAGTCTACGTGTTAATACAACTGCGCTGTACTAATGATATGACCATGCTAGGCAGAACCGCTAGATGGTAGAATGAATTACCTCCAGTGCTGGTGAAGGTGTTTGTGTTCTGAGGTGTTTGAGAACCCAATGAAACCAAGGAGGGTCAGGGGTGGGTGTGTGCAGATTTACACATTGCTCCTTTAATGTAAAGAGTTATATACAGCCAGAGATCCGCAGCTGTGTCATGGAGCCTGAATAGGAGCTATAAGTCTGATCCCGGTGATGCTCATAACACACCATTCAGTTTAAATTCATTATCTCAGTGTGCTGGTTTATAGCCCCCTAGATGAATACAATAGAGAGAGAAACGACGTTTAAATAATTCCATCTATTTTAGTACATTACTGCCACCTACTGGTTGTAGACTGGTACTACAAGCAAGAGTGAATTCTCCTCACACCAACTGGGTACCAGATGGCAGGCGCTGCTATTTAGATGTTGGCATTTAAATAAGGAATAATCATTACACAACAACTAGAATACATAATTAAAGCACAGAGACGATTCACAGAGGCTCAGCAGAGATATGAAATACCTTTATTAATGAAGAGCGTTGGTATAGACTAAGCACGGTTGTAAGTCGCTCTGGATAAGAGCGTCTGCTAAACGCCTTAAATGTAAATGTATAGACTAGTGGTCACCAAGCCTGGAGATTCTGGAGATCTGCTTTTGTTCCCCCATCCATAATGTGTCACGCCTCCTTCCGCCGAAGTCCCGTAGGGGCTGGATGGGGGTACTGTAGCAGAAGGTAAACTGGAGGGGCGTCCTGCTATATACAGGTGAAATCTAAACTCTGCAGGGCAGCAGATCTCCAGGAGGAGGGCTGGTGACCACCACCGTGAGCATTGAAAATAAAGTGCACATCGGAGGGACTAAGCAACAGAAGTAGCCTAAAACAGATTACATATCAAAACAGCTCAAATGAGAAGAAACATGAAACGATAAGCAGCTCCATTATACCGGACTTCACTCTACACACAGCGGCCGCAAACAGTACCTGGACATTTGTGCCATACGTACGATGGACTACATTCATCACGTTGGCAAACATCGCGTGAAATGCAGAGTGGCAGTTTCATATTGTGAAAAAATCCTTCGCTGTCTGAGAAAACCCCCCAGCCTTTCAACCTCAGTGCTCTCAGTGCAGTCTGGGTGGAGTTCTTCCTCAACCCAGCGAGTCTATTACCTACAGTGTCCTATTGCTGCCAAGCAGAATCAAGATCCGCCCTTCACCATCTCAGTACCACCGGAAAGCACGTTAGGAAAATGACGATGACGTTCTGGGGTATGTGGAAACGGGTTCGGTGGTTGAGGTGACCGTACGTTTGAACCACAGCACCTACACCGACCTGCTGGACAACCAGGTTTTGCCTTTAGCTCATCATCTCACCGAGGAGCGGAACATTCCTATTCACGCATCAGGGCTGTCCTGTTAAAACCTCAGATTTTAGTCCTCTTGAAAATCTGTTGGACCACCTGGAACAACCAGTAGCACGCCAGGGAAGGCCTCCACCAAATCTGGCCCGAGTGTCTGAACACTGATGTGGCCTACGTCCAGAAACCTGTCCAGTGCATGCCCAGTCCAATCAGAGCTGGTGCTGGTGGAGGTATTGAAGTCACAGGGGACTCGTGTTTTGGTGGGCTTATGGTCTTGTAATGACGAGGAGGTGAAGGGGTTATTTTGTGCTCAGCAGCAAAGGACCATGGTAATGATCAGTTTGACATTGTGATAGACGCATAAAAAAAAACAAAAAAAAAACATTTTGTTAAACGAATAACAAAGTAACGCATGTGACAACTTGAGAATAACAAGCAAGCTCAAACTCTGTATTGCATCTTGAAAGGAAACTTCAAATTTCATCTCTTCTTTTTGTCCAGGCCCTTATAGCCTGTTTCCAATAGCTGTATTACTTAAGTAGGTCAGTTCATTCAGTATCAGCTGCATGATTAACTTAGAGCCTGTAGGACTAGCGTTAGCATCGCTAATCAACACCCTGTACCAGTAACACACAGTTACTGTACTAACACTCTGTTATACTGACTGCACTGAAAGCCCTACACGCTTCACTCATTTGCCAATAAGACTGTTTGCCCAGGCATACAATCTTGCCGCTAACATGATAGGGTGCATCCCATTACTGTTATACCGTACTGTTCATAGTTATGAAGTGTCCACTATGTTAGAGGTCATGAATCTCAACTAGTCGCTGTACGCATGTAGAAAATGTCTGGTACTCAGTGCTATATATGAATATCATGGCTGTCCAATAAAAAAAAAAGAAAAAGGAAAAGTTACGTTTACAGGAGAGGCCAAAAACCTACTTTAATTATAATGAATGGAAGTCAATGGAACCAGACGTCTTCCAAGCAGTTCTGGGCCATTTCTGTTGATAAACGGCAGAATATGTGACGAAAAGAGGCATAAAAGTAAAAATCAACAAAAATGGAGATGCATGTTTTTCACTGGACAGCGACTGCACGCCTACTCAGGTGGTAATATCAGTATGTATACGCAGAAGGAGGTTTGTGTGGACTGTTCGACTGTGCTACTTGGTTCTCCACCTCACTGATGGACATGAAGCGTGGCCGCCTGCGTACTCTCCTCTTCGTGTTGTGTTTGGGGTTCCTCTGGTACATATCTGCAACAGAAGGCAGAGTACTGAGCCACATAATCAAATACTGAACAGAGAACAAACTCCAATGTGGCATTTTCTGTAATGTTTAGTGCACGGTTTCTACTAATCCTGCAGAATTAAACATGGTTTTATACTTTTTCTAATATGTTAAATTCAGCAAATAACTGTGCGGTAAAGTGAAGGATGCTGTAAGGCCAAATAGCCCCCTAAACTGTTTATTACTGACTGTAAAGTCACCCAAACCTTTTTACACACCTGTGGCTGCAGGGCGGCATACTATCTTATTTCAGCATCGCCAGTGTAATGTGTGCATGTGCAATATTTACATTGCAGGATGTGCAGTGCTCAGTGAGACGAATAGGAGGAAACGTGTCATGATAAAACTTATTTACTGTGTGATACAAAAGGAAAGCCTGCACGGTTCCTGGACTCTGTATTAAGGCTTCTCAGGTACACTGAGATGAGTAGTCACAGCGCTCACCTGCCTGCTGTGTTTGGTGCACTGAAACCCATTACAGAGCATTAAAGCTCCAGAAACATGCTTCACACTCACAAGAGTGTTAGAAAGCCATTATTATTATTATTATATTATATCATATCATATATCATATCATACTATATTATATTATACTATATTATATTATACAATATTATATTATATCATATTATACTATATTATATTATATCATACTATATTATATCATATTATACTATATTATATTATATCATACTATATTATATTATATTATATTATACTATATTATATTATATCATACTAATATTATATTATATTATATCATACTATATTATATTATATTATACTATATTATATTATATTATTCTATATTATATTATATCATATTATTCTATATTATATTATACTATATTATATTATATCATACTATACTATATTATATTATATTATACTATATCATATTATACTATATTATATCATATTATATTAAATTATAGCATACTATATATTATATCGTATTATATTATATTGGGTTTTTTTTTTTAAATCACACCAATCATTTTACAGTAAATAGTGTTTTTAAATAATGCTGTTTAATCATGTGGTGAAAAAGCCTGAATATCTTTTCATATCACACTATATATTAAATATTGCAAGGAAAAAATAATAAATCTTGCAATGTCAGTTTTTCCAATATCATGGAGACCTATATCTGAGGTGCCCGATTAGAACTTATACACCATTTAAGACTGAACAGGAAACTTTGAACAAGAAGCTAAGGCACCTGAAAGTAGGCTAACTGCTGCACCATTTAAGGGAATGGGAAATTTGAACTGGAAGCTGGTTAAAAAAGAAAAGGACCTGCCTTGGATTAGGAGTCTACTCGGTTTCTGCTGGACAGGTGGGAAACATTAACCCATGCTGTACCTGGGAACCAGTGGGTCAGTGAGGTTTTGGCCTGTTTGCTGAAGTTTGTGGAAGCGACTGGTTAGCATTGCAGCAGCACCTGTAGTGACACCTTGCTAACTCACAACCTAGCTCACATCTGAGCTTCTGAAGGAACACTGACGGGAGGGGTGTTTTGCATTTTGAGTTTGAATATCGACAGTCGTCCTCCAGAATCGTAAACTGCAGCTTAGAGCCAACAATGCAAACACACTAATGCTGAAACTCAAAGTGCCTAGTAGTGGCGCATTATGAGTAGGGGTGTAACAATGCACCGTGGTACATGATTTTCAAACTAGAGGATCATAAATCTGGTGCTTGTGAGCGCATGCGTGTATTTACCTTGGAAACTGACAAAGTAATGCCTGTTGCCCTTTATAACCGTGACCTCGGCTGTGTTGTCCGTCAGGAAAGCTTCTTCCAGATCACGGGACGTCACGGATGTCACACGGTGCTTATCATCCTGAGGAAGACACATATACAAAATCATCCAGCAGGATACTACCATGTGTCTGGAGGAGTTTAGGACACAACCACAGTCGTGTAGAGCAGCTTCAGTTTGGGCACCAGGGCTATGTGGTCTTTCTGACTGTTTGTGACTGAGCTGCTTTTACCCATGTCATTTATTGGATACTCAGGGCCCTCGGCTTCAAACAGCAGGCGGAAGTGCGGGTGAGATTCGCATAAAAAGCTCACACGCTGTGCTACAAGGCTAAAACAACAACACCACTTATATGAACCACAGGGCACAGTCATTAGCATACAGGGCTGTGGTTTTCAAACCGGTCCTCCCGCAGCCAGTCCATGCCTTTGCTCTGACTGGGATTCGAACCCCCGTCTCCCACACGTAGTGGTGGCTTCCTGGTGGGTAGCGGCGTTATCCGCTGAGCTACACCAACACCGCGGCAACGTCAACAAAGACTGCAGTGGTGTCGTGCCAGACTGTCATGGAGTGACTCAGAATGGCAGCGGGTCATCTTCAGTGACGAGTCCCGCTTTAGTCTTGGTGGAGACGCCCAACGAATCGGTGTGTGGAGGCACCGTGGTCAGCACCAAGATGAACGGTGTGTCGTCACACGTCCAGAAGGCCTCCACCTCCACCCCTACCGCACCATCTGCAGGAACTGTGTGAGGATGTTCAAGCTGCATGGGGTGGATTATCACCGGACACCATTAGGAACCTCTACAACTGAGAGACGCTGCTTCTGTATGTGTGGCTCTATAAATATTGATCATATCAGTCTAAACTGATCATCAGTTATTGGTGACCTTTATCTTCCCTTCCAATAGCACCGCACTCCCTCACCTCCTTTCGGGTGCAGCTGTGGAATGAAATGCTGTGTTATATGCCATTATATCGTCGATGTCTAAAGAAAAACAGATATCTCCAAAATGGCAACTTTACAGGAGAGGCCAAAAACCTCATTTAATTTGAATGGAGGTCAATGGAACCAGACGTCTTTCCAAGCTGTTTTGGGACCTTTCTGTCGGCCTATTTTTCATGAAATCTCTACACAGTGTAAACAGCAGCTCATGTGACCAAATGAGACATAAAAGTAAAAATCAACAAAAATGGAGATACATGTTTTTCTTTGGACAGCGACGATATACTAAATTTGTATTGCACGTATTTGCTGTGAAGCTGTACTCAGGAGATCCAGGACATTCCGATCATCCTATTCGACTCTATATGGTCCCTTCCGTTACATCCATGCTTTATGTCTTCTATGGCTGACCAACTGACCAAATGTCTTTGTCTCTGAGCCTATATAACCATCACCATGTCAATGGGACCTTGAATCGGTATGTCTGTGGAAACTGTACATCCATGACTTCCCTGGTTTAGTTAGTGTCACTAAAGCTGGATAAGGATTTAATCCTGTATGAGTGGCGGAGTGTTGGACAGAGAGCTGCCCATGAAGCCGTCTTATGGTCCATGACCACACAGCCCTCAGGAAGGCCTGGTCAGTGGAGGCCATTATTACCCTGAGCTAATACACACAGTAATCACATGGTAGAAGAAACATGTGATTTGAAATTATTCCCAGTATTCCTTTTATGAAATCTGACGGCAGGAGGCATATTGGAAGGATCAGCACATCAGCATCAAAGCTGAGGACATTACCATACGTTTCCCTCATAGGATGGAGCGGTATCAGATCGATCTTGGAGCAGCAACAACACAAACACTCCAACCTTGAAACATCTCTCCTCTCTCTGGGAATACTGGGTCACTGCACTTCCCTCAGACCAGCTCAGGCCTTGTTCTTACTTGGCATTAACATGTGCCCTGGGTAATAAGTGCCACACGTATGGCTGACCACTTGCCTATGATGAAGCATCATAGACGGAGCTGCTGGAACTATGGCGTGAGCTAATCAGTTGTCATTATCCAGAAAGGATAATGCCTTGCTGGAAGTCTGTTCTGAGAATGCAGGATGGCTGTCTCGAGACTGACCTGCACAACATGGAAGCCTGAGAAAGGACCCTAACCCTGAGTCTCACAGGACAACCCTGAGAGCCATCCTGGCTAACTCAGAAAGACCCCACAGCAGCACGTTCTACGCTCTCTGAGGAGATGCTGTGTGAACTCACCGGCCTGCCATACTCTATCCAGTTCTCATGGTCTCCTTTGTAGTACCACATCCAGTGGGTGGTCAGGATGTAATGGGCCGGCTTGGTGACAGAGGATGCTGTGGAGAGACGCCGCACTGCATCGCCTGCCCGTGTCATCGACAGGAAGTCCACCGGCTTCGAGCTTGGACTGCACCAAGGGAAACAGCAGGGGAGGAAAAGGAGAACGGCCCAGGGAGAGTAAGATAAGTAAATATAAAGGAGAGCAGATTTCAGAAAAGCTGTCACATACTGAACACAGCCAAATTCCTGAAAGAGCAGCTGGAAGTTTATCCGTCATGCTTTCCCATAAAAGCAGCAAAGGTGTGTACGCCCACCTGTGTGTGTTCTTGGGGTCACAGTAGGCTCTTTCTATCTCCTCCATGCCCCTCAGATCTCTCCAGCCGTCGCCCTCATACACCTCCCATTTGTACGGCAGATTGAAATGCACCCGTTTGCACTGCTCTGAACACAAATCAGCAATACGAGAACAAATATAAGGAGAGAGAGAGAGAGAGAGAGAGAGAGAGAGAGAGAGAGAGAGAGAGAGAGAGAGAGAGAGAGAGAGAGAGAGAGAGAGAGAGAGAGAGAGAGAGAAAGAGGGAAAGAGACAGTGACAGAAAGAGACAGAGAAAGAGAGAGAGAGCGATAGGGAGAGAGCGAGACAGAGAGAGAGAGCGTGAGACAGAGAGAGGAAGTGAGACAGAGAGAGAGAAAGAGCGAGACAGAGAGAGAGAGAAAGAGCGAGACAGAGAGAGAGAGAGCGCGAGACAGAGAGAGAGAGAGCGCGAGACAGAGAGAGAGAGAGCGCGAGACAGAGCGAGAGAGAGCGATAGAGAGCGAGACAGAGAGAGAGCGAGAGAGAGTGAGACAGAGACAGAGCGAGAGAGCGAGACCGAGAGAGAGCGACAGAGAGAGAGAGAGAGCGAGACAGAGAGAGAGCGAGAGACAGAGCGAGAGAGCGAGACAGAGCGAGACAGAGAGAGAGCGTGAGACAGAGAGAGAGCGAGACAGAGAGAGAGATAGACAGAGCGAGAGATAGACAGAGCGAGAGATAGACAGAGCGAGAGATAGACAGAGCGAGAGATAGACAGAGAGAGAGATAGACAGAGAGAGAGATAGACAGAGAGAGAGATAGACAGAGAGAGAGATAGACAGAGAGAGAGATAGACAGAGAGATTGAGAGACTGACCTTGAAACCTGCAGTTCCTCCTGATGAAGTGAAGACAGATCTCACTCTTCTCCTCTGCCTGTATAAGAGGTCTGTCTATTCTCTCTACAACAGACAGACAGACCTCTTTAACTCAGACGGACAAATCACGTCTGACACCTGCCCTTCTAACTGATATAAATACAGGCTGATCTCTGATGTTCGCAGGTAATTAGTTAATCTATAAATAAGTGTGGAACCCAATCAGACTGACCGCTTAAAATTTAAATTTATTTTTAATGTCATTTTCTAAATATTTAAAATATGAAATATTACGTTTTATTGCTAAATATTTCATTAAAAGTTAAAAATCAAACAAAGAAAAAAAAAAAAGAACATTTAATAGAAAAATGAATTTCCTGTAAAAAAAAAAACAAAAAAAACAAAATGAAGAAAACCTCTTCTAAGGTTCTAGAATTTTTATGCCCACCCCTGGAAACAGGAAATACCGACCCCTGACCAGTCCGTGGGAGTTGAGGCGGTAGACGTTCTGGTACAGGTAGGGAAGGTCCTGGATGATGTCCAGGCTGAGGCCCCGTTCCTCCAGCATCCTGCGGCTGTACTCGTCCACGCAGTGGAGCCGTTTGCACTTGGTGCCGAAGATGCAGTCGTCCTGCACAAAGTGCTGACAAATGTGCACCTTGGTGCAGCGCTCCTTAAAGGTGCAGGCCCCGAACAGCCCGGAGCCTTTATTGTAGTGAGAGCACACCTGCACACGGACACAGGCCGGAGGTTTGGTGAAGCGGAACGACATACGAATAGAAAATATACAGAAGAGGAAAAAAGGGAAGCCACACACACACACACGCACGCCCATCCACACCAGTACATACAAACAGCAGGTGCTAAACCAAACTCCCATTCGCTCGGACTCTTTCCAAACCTCACACCAGTGTTCTACTTTACCTCCGGACTTACAGGCCTTTCCTCTCGAATTATTAAGACATCAACAGGTCTTTTTTTTTTTTTGTTAGTTTTTTTCCTTTTTTTTTTTTCTTTTCTTTTTTTTTTTTTTTTTAAAACTTCGAGTGTGAACTCCCACTCATTCCCCAGGCTGAAGCTCCTTCACTTTGAAACATCCACCAACATCCGCAACTCTTCATCCAAGACGACAACAGACCTTCTTTCTCTCGGACACACCTTGGTTTTGTTTTCTTTCATTTTTTTTTTTTTTTTTCAAAATTTTTTTTTTTCAAATTTTTTTTTTTCAAAATTATTTTTTTTTTCTTAATTCATCAAACCTAACTACAACTACACACCACTTCTTGGTTTTCATTCAGCCAATATTAATAAATCCAATCCTTTCAAATCTCAAGTGACTGATCTATATAGTACCTTCGGCATCTTCTTTCATTAAAGCACCTGACGTTTCTTTAGACTCACACAGCCGCGACGCCGCCGAGCAACGAGCTAAACGGGCGATTCTAAGTGCTGAAGGCTACAAAATGTTATTGGAACAATACTTTTCATCTGAGACAAAATGAAGAGGAGAGTTTCAAACACCAGGAGCAGTACCTAGAACGCAGAAACATCCCAGCTTGAAATGAAACTTAAAATATTATTCCAAAGGAAAGTCATACACCGACCACATCACCAATTACAGTTCATGCTTAGGAAAAATATGCATTAGATGACTGTGATTAATCAGGAATTAAATAACAGCCGGCCTGTACATTAGGCTGAACTGCCCAACAGGCTCACGTAAATTGAAGGGGAACACCAGCGATTTTCCAAAATTTCTCCAAAACTTAATCTAATTCATTTCATTATACTGCGACAGCGGTGGACGACGTGCACAAACCATGTACCTGGGTTAAAGTATCAATACCCAGGGTAAAATACTCCTCCGGTAAAAGTAGAGGTTCCAAACATTGTTAAGCGTCCTTGGGTATGTGAAAGATGCTACAGACGTGTAACCTATTATTATTTTTATTGTTATTATTATTATTATTACTATTATAGTATTTACCTTCAGATGTACTTAAGTATGGAGAGTACCAGTACTAAAGCATGGACCTTCAGATGTACTTAAGTATGGAGAGTACCAGTACTAAAGTATGTACCTTCAGATGTCCTTAAGTATGGAGAGTAACAGTACTAAAGTATGTACCTTCAGATGTACTTAAGTATGGAGAGTACCAGTACGAAAGTATGTACCTTCAGATGTACTTAAGTATGGAGAGTACCAGTACTAAAGTATGTACCTTCAGATGTACTTAAGTATGGAGAGTACCAGTACTAAAGTATGGACCTCCAGATGTACTTAAGTATGGAGAGTAACAGTACTAAAGTATGGACCTCCAGATGTACTTAAGTATGGAGAGTAACAGTACTAAAGTATGGACCTCCAGATGTACTTAAGTATGGAGAGTAACAGTACTAAAGTATGGACCTCCAGATGTACTTAAGTATGGAGAGTACCAGTACTAAAGTATGTACCTTCAGATGTACTGAAGTATGGAGAGTACCAGTACTAAAGTATGGACCTCCAGATGTACTTAAGTATGGAGAGTAACAGTACTAAAGTATGGACCTCCAGATGTACTTAAGTATGGAGAGTAACAGTACTAAAGTATGGACCTCCAGATGTACTGAAGTATGGAGAGTAACAGTACTAAAGTATGGACCTTCAGATGTACTGAAGTATGGACAGTAACAGTACTAAAGCATGTACCTTCAGATGTACTTAAGTATGGAGAGTAACAGTACTAAAGTATGTACCTTCAGATGTACTTAAGTATGGACAGTAACAGTACTAAAGTATGGACCTTCAGATGTACTTAAGTATGGAGAGTAACAGTACTAAAGTATGGACCTTCAGATGTACTTAAGTATGGAGAGTAACAGTACTAAAGCATGTACCTTCAGATGTACTTAAGTATGGACAGTAACAGTACTAAAGCATGTACCTTCAGATGTACTTAAGTATGGAGAGTAACAGTACTAAAGCATGTACCTTCAGATGTACTTAAGTATGGAGAGTAACAGTACTAAAGCATGTACCTTTAGATGTACTTAAGTATGGAGAGTAACAGTACTAAAGTATGTACCTTCAGATGTACTTAAGTATGGAGAGTAACAGTACTAAAGCATGTACCTTTAGATGTACTTAAGTATGGAGAGTAACAGTACTAAAGTATGTACCTTCAGATGTACTGAAGTATGGAGAGTAACAGGAGCATGATTTATTATGACTCTAATGTCCTATTATCATTTCTGGAACAGGACTCTTCATCAGCTCAGTGTAGGTGAGGAGACTCTAGTGTCTCTCAGTCCACCAGTCTTTAATAGAAGCTCATTCATTAGTCTGACACTGACGTCTACTCACATCATCATCAGCACAGAACCCTGAAGGAGAACAGGTTCCATTAGCTAGAACTGTAAAATAACTTGTAATAAATAAGTAGTTTCTGTTTAATATTAATATTAAGTTTAATAAAAATGTTGTACACAAATGAATTTCTGATTTCACATGCGCACATGAGCCGAAAGTAACAACTAATTTTAAAAAATGAGATATTAGACTTTTTTTTTTTTCTTCGTGGAGTTAAAGTAACAAGTCATCCAACACGGAAATACTTCAGTACAGGTACACAACACTTCAGTACAATAACGGCGTTTACTTCATTACTGTCCACCACTGTTATGGTGCATTATGTGCATTATACCACACAGGATCTCTCTACCACTAACCAACAGAGAAATTTTGGAAATTTGGTGGGATTCCCCTTAAGGCCAGTTAAATTATCAACATCGCTGTTGCACTCAGAAGCTGCCTGCCTCTCTGATACTCTTGGTGTTGGTGCTTCTTACTTTCAGTTTCCATTTCCAAACACTAGTCGCTGCCTTAGGCTCATAAACAGTCACACACTTTTTACAGCTCCCCTTTGCATTTTCTGGCACACCCTAGTTTTGCTAACTTCCTCGGTTTAGCAAATGATCTGCCTAATGAGCCTGAACCTCAAACAAATCAAAGAAATGATGATGGTAAATAATAAATAACAATTATTATTTTTCACTGTAATATTTTATCTGAGGAGTTTCCTTCTTTCTTCTCTCTAGGTACGAGTGCTGGGTTGGGGTTGCCAGGTAGTGCACTTCTACTTTACACATCGTCGCTGTCCAAAAAAAACCCGTGTCTCATTTTTTATATTTTACTTTTATGCCTCATTTGGTCACATGACCTGCTGTTCACACTGTGTGGAAATTTCGAATCAGGGACCAACAGAAATGGGCCAAAACTGGCTGGAGAGACGTCTGGTTCCATTGACTTCCATTCAAACTGGGGTTTTTGGCTTCTCCTGTATAGTTGCCACTTTGGAGATACCTGTTTTTCTTGGGACAGTGGCGATATGTCTGTGTATTGATCTCTCTAATTGCCCACATCTCAGCTAATAATAATTCATGCTTAGCCAATAGTAAAATTATTAATTGTATTATTAATTATTAATACAAAATGATTAGCCTTAGCAAACACAACAGGGATGTATTTGTGCTTGGAGCCCAAGAAATCGTGGCAGGAATTCCCGTCTACCGCACACGTGCGGCTTTGTTTATAATAAAACATACTCGAGGCTGCAGTGAGCCAGCTAACCTCTGAGGACGACAGCGACGTCGAGGCAGGAAACCTAGAACTGGCTTTACAAGGCGTGCCGGCCCATATGGATGGGGGCCGGTAGGGTGTGTACTGAGCATATATGCATTAACACAGGTGGGTGCTGAAGGACACATGCCCTCACCTCCGGCAGTAGAGAGGGATCGTTCTGTATCAGGAGGAGGAAGAGGTCCTCCTCGTGAAGTTCGTGAAGGGTGCACTCCCGGAGCAGGGGGGAGTTATGCTCTGACTGAATATTGTGGGAGAACCTGCACTCCTTCCTACACGGAGCGAAAAAGACAAAACACACACATGCAGCAGCTGCGGTTACAACAGATCACATCCATACGTCCACCGCGCCACATCCGGACGGATGACATAACAAACAGGAGCTAGAAGTTCCTTAAGGGACGTTCAGACGTAAACGACGCCATGCTGAGTGGTTTGATGTGAAACCCTCTGAGCTAGAGAAACTCACAGGGTCCCAGTGTTTCATAGTGGTGGTGAAGGGAACCGGACATCTGCCTCTAAGAGCTCCCACAGTTCCCCTGGGCACCGTCCGGACACAGGTGGCACCTTCAGTACACACCCCTGTGTCTCCGGACCATACCCAGGAGCTTAGGAGAAGGGAATGTGGTGTACAGACAGCGAGCCGACCGCTGACGGCCACCGACAGCGAGCCGACCGCTGACGGCCACCGACAGTGAGCCGACAGCAAGCCGACCGTTGACAGCCACCGACAGCAAGCCGACCGCTGACAGCCACCGACAGCGAGCCAACAGCGAGCCGACCGCTGACAGCCACCGGCATTGAGCCGACAGCGAGCCGACCGCTGACAGCCACCGGCATTGAGCCGACAGCGAGCCGACCGCTGACAGCCACCGACAGCGAGCCGACCGCTGACAGCCACCGACAGCGAGCCGACCGCTGACAGCCACCGACAGTGAGCCGACAGCGAGCCGACCGCTGACAGCCACCGACAGTGAGCCGACAGCGAGCCGACCGCTGACAGCCACCGACAGCCGTCCAGAGTGTCAGAGTGTAACTGCCATTGTGTATCAGCTATTTAAGGTGGAATGGGAAAATTGCTTTCAGGCGTCTGTATGTAACTGCTGTGCCATTTAAGGTGGAACGGGAAAATTATTGAGGCATCAGAATGTTTTTAGTGTGTGATTTAAGGTGGAATGTTTTTATGGGGTGGAACGCAGCTGCTGGATCATTTAAGGTGGAGCAGGAAAACTGTCTTTTGGTGTCAGAATGTAACTGCTCGGCTATTTAAGGTGGAATGGGAAACAATAGATGTCAGAATGTACCAGCTGTCCCATTTAAGGTGGAACAGGACAACTGCTTTTCAGGGGGAGGAACACAGCTCCTAGATCATTTAAGGTGGAAAGGAAAAACGGTCATTCTGTGTCAGAATGTAACTGATGTGCCATTTAAGGTGGAACAGAAAAACTGTCTTCAGGTGTCAGAATGTTAACTGCTGGGCTTTTTAAAGGTGGAACAGTACAATTGCTTTCAGGGGGAAGAAGGCAGCTGCTGGATCATTTAAGGTGGAACGGGAAAACTGTCTTAAGGTGGAACGGGGGAAATTGTTCTCAGGCATTAGAATGCAACTGCTGTGCCATTTAAGGTGGAACAGAAAAACTGTCTCCAGGTGTCAGAATGCAACTGCTGGGCCATTTAAGGTGGAACAGGAAAACTGTCTTTTGGTGTCAGAATGTAACTGCTCGGCCATTTAAGGTGGAATGGAAAAAATATGTGTCAGAATGTAACGGCTGTCCCATTTAAGGTGGAACAGGACAACTGCTTTACAGGGGGCAGAACACAGCTGCTAGATCATTTAAGGTGGAAAGGAAAAACGGCCATTCAGTGTCAGAATGTAACTGCTGGGCCATTTAAGGTGGAACGGGGAAAATTGTTCTCAGGCATCAGAATGTAATTAGTGTGCCATTTAAGGTGGAACAGAACAACTGTTATCAGGGGGCATAACGCAGCTACTAGATCGTTTAAGGTGGAACAGAAAAACTGTCTTCATGTGTCAGAATGCAACCGCTACGGGAAACCAGGTCTCAGGAGTCAGAGTGCACCTGGTGTGCTATTTAAGGTGGAACCGTAAACCAGGTCTCAGAGGCCCGAGCTCGGTGTGCTATTTAAGGCGGAACGGGTTTTTTTAGGCGTCAGAACGTAACTCCGGTGCTATTTTAAGGTGGAACGGGAAAACTGTTATCAAGTGTCAAGAGTATAACTGCTGGGCCATTTTAAGGTGGAACGGGAAAACTGTCTACAGGTGTCAGAGTATAACTGCTGGGCCATTTTAAGGTGGAACGGACGAATTCCAACAAAAAGCTGGAGCAGTGGTAAGAAAACAAGGTAAGCCAGCCCAGCCCTCCACCATTCCCTCCTACCTTCCTTTTCCATATCTGCAGTTCCCGTAGACGAAATACTTGCACAAATGCAGGTCCTGGCAGCCAAAACACTCCTGCTTGGCGTAGTTCTTACACAGGCGGAGGGACGTTTTGGCCACGATAACACAGCCAGCCTCTCCGGTCTCCGCCTTCTGTCCGTTTCTGACAATAACAGCGAACCTCGGACATTTCTTGACGATGTACCAGAAATCCTCGTCGCTAATGTCGAAGCGCTGGAAGACCTTCCTGTGCAGCTGCACCAGGTCCATGGAGCCTTTGTGGCTACATAATATGCTCGTGGCGTGATGAATAACCCTCGAGTAGCTCGACATTTTCCTCCCGGACTCCTGTAGACGCTCCGCTCCGCAGCCGCCCCCGAGGACCTACTCGCGTTTCTCAGTAAGTGAAAGCGCCGTATCTGCGTGAAAGCGGCAGCATGAGGTGACGTCCAAGATGGCCGCCTGGCGCGCCTTCAAAATAAAAGTCCCGATTAACCGTTTGTACAACTCCCACACCTTTTACCCGTGTTAAACAAGTTTACAATGATTCAGAAAAAAATATTTTATATTATAAATATTTTATTATGATTCAAGCTAGATATTATTTATTGGGTACGTTTATTTTGTAATACATAAAACAATTATATACGTTATTAAATTCAAAAATAAAAGTACCCACTAAATAAAAACTAAGTTGATTCAGAAATGTTAAATATTCTTCCAGTATTATTATTAAAAATAGAAACTATTACAAAAAGCACCACAGCAGAGTCCCTAAACATCCAGCTCTATGAATATTCACGATTATGCGAATTGTACACGCCCCTTTTTGCCTCATTTCTAAGTCCCGCCCCTCCACTCTCCTCCTACCTTAAAGATGGTTTTTCAGGGGTTCTTTAGTAAAGACAATGGTTCTATCTAGAACCACGAGTCTGATATAGAACCGTTTGTATACTTAAATGTTTCTTTGCTTGGTAAAATGGTAATGTATTGTTTATGGTTCCACATAGAACCTTTCTGAAAAGGTGTGTCTTACTATGTCAAGCGTTTAACAATAGAAGAACCCTTTTAGTGCTATACACGTGTTTTATATGGTTCTACATTGTACTAAAAAATTGCTATTATTAATATGTCAAGTATGCAACTAAAGAACCATTTTTGGTGCCATGAAAGTGTTTTATAGGTTCTACATAGAACCTTTTTTTTTTTTTTTGAAAATGGTTCTAATGGTATCATAACAATAATAATAAAAACGGTTTGGTGCTATAAAGAACCATTTTCAAGGTTATGCTATATAGCCTAATATATAAACTATGCATAACCATATTCAACACATTCTCTATTATCAATCCAAAGAACCATTTCACCATGTAAAGAGCCAATAAGGCATGAGATTTTTCTATGGAGCACTCTAAATAGAAGTTTAGAAGAACCATCTTTTTGGTGAGTGAGAGAGTCTGTAAAGTAGAGCTGGCTACATACTTTCCCATATACCTAACCTTGCAGAGAGGACATGCTGAACAGCGTTGACATGGTTATAGCTCTAAACTGCAGACAGGTCCTCACAGCCTGCAGGGGAGACCATTTATAAGGCCTGGATGTAAATGGTGATTCAGGACAAGAATGTAAGCTAAAAAGATGATCACTACAGTTAAGGCCTGGACTAAAAACGCTTTTCAGTGGTAATGCTCCATGGATGTTACCATTTAGTCCAAGACTATAGGCCTAATCCAGGTCCAGGATATCGACTCAAGGGGGCATCAATAATAAAAGCTACAGTTCTGAACATGTACATGGGCTTCGTTATTTAACCAGCCTTGCAGCTAATGTCTGGTAGATACCGGCAGCCCAGCAGGGGGCGCTGCAGGATCATACATTCCAAGCACACGGTTCCTGGCTCTGGTGCAGAAAGGCCTTTAGGACCATCAGGATTAAACCTGTTTTATTTGCTTCCTAATGGGAATTGGCTTAACGGTTACCATTAGAAACCACTGGCTACCTGTAGATACCATTAGGACACCATCCGGGATCCGTCCCGGAGCACCTGTTAAACCATTACAGTGTGATATCAGCCCATCCGGAACACACAAGCTATCTTTAAACCACTAAGGGAGCTGGGATAGTTCAGTGGGTTACACCTCTGCCCTCCATGCTGTAGCCTGGGGTCCAGTTCCCCACCTGGGTAAGCACCCCAGGCTATACCAATAAGAGTCCTTGGGCAAGACTCCTAACCCTGCCCTCGCCTACCTGTGTAGATGTAAGCTGTGAGTCGGTCTGGATAGGCGTCTGCCGATTGCCGTATAGAGACCACCGCACATCAGACCAGAGGCCATGTTAGGTTGATCTTCTACACACAGTACACTTAACACATGGCATTTTTGGTCAGTTTCTATGTATTTAACGAGTGTAGGACCTGCAGCAGGTCAGACAGACAGGTGCCTTGTGTTGTGCTTGTTTTGGCCAGCAGAGGGGGCTGCTGTTATGTACTAACCACCTCTACCACATGCTGGTCTACAGCTCTGGAAATAAATCAGAGTCCACTCCAGTTTCTTCTTAAATCAGCATCTCCACATGTACAGCAGGTTCTCAGTGAGGAACCAAAGATTGGGTTCTAGCTTTACTGGCAGATACAGTGAGCGTCTGGTTCATAAGAACAAGGTCCAGCAGCAAACACACAGGACAACACAGCTACAGACTGGCAGAGGGCCAAACCCACTCTCTACTGAGCGTGATGAGCCCCACCTCATTCCAATGTCCCTTACAATGTAAGATGACCTCAAGTGACCTACGGAGAGACTGGTGAGCGGTGGCTGCGGTGAAACGCACAGCGAGCATGGTTCTAAAAACAGGCTTATGGTTATGGGACCTTTACTGACAAAATATTTAATGAGTATGAATTATTGGCTTATACACACATCACACTCATCTGAGGTAAATGCATCCCTCCCTCATCTTCCATCTTAAATGGTGCAGCAGTTAGGCTACTTTCAGGCACCTGAGCTTCTTGTTGGAATTTTCCCATTCCATCTTAAGGGTGTAGCAGTTAGGCTACTTTCAGGCACCTGGGCTTGTTGTTGGAATATTCCCGTTCCACCTTAAACGATGCAGCAGTTAGGCTACTTTCAGGCGCCTGAGCTTTATATTTAAATTTTCCCGGTCCACCTTAAGTGGTCTCTGTACCAACGCTTCCCTGATGCTAACGCCATCTCTACTTCTTAACATGGCACGGTGATTAGCATGTAGCCCCTCCCCTTCCCCCTGTTCTGTGGACGAGCTCGAATACCCCTGTTAAAGACTGCCCGGAAGAGTGTTGTGTTGCGCTATCTGAGCCACTTAGTCTATTGCTCATTAACAGAGCCAAGGCTGTGTGCCATCACAACGCACACCGATAACGGTGTGTTTCAGTTCATCAGTATTTCTGGGATGTCTTTCTAGCACAGTTTGTAGCACAGCTCTGTTCAGGTCCTGCCACAGGATCTCTATAGGATCAGCAGGCCAGCGTGTCTCCAGCCCGAGGTCATGGACTGCTGCCCTCACAGCCTCCTGTAAACTGTTTGATGCATCTTTAAATTCACTCTCCTCTTAGAAACCACAGGGCGTTAAGACCCTGAGGCAGCATAGCAGCCCCAAGGCATGAAGCTCCCACCACCATGCTTCACAGGTGAGATTTTGGTGTGCAGTGTCCGTTTATCCTCTGATCAGTGGCTTCCTTCCCTGGACACCTTTCTGGTTCCTGGCTTCTCTAATAGCAGACACACAAACAAGGGTTGCTGCGGTGTGCGGCGTCTTTTCAAGGCTGTTGAGCTTGGGTTCTTTCTCACCTCCTGCAGAACTCCCACATGCTCCTGCAGTGATCTTACCAGTACGCCCACTCCTAGAGAGAGCAGGGAATCCCTGGGAATCCCAAAGGATTCAGATTTACTTGTTACTGTGGGTAAACACCATGACATCCTCTTCTTGACAGGCACTCGTAACGGTCTGTGTGCATGTAGTCCTGTGTGGTGGCGCCATCTGCCAATGGTGCTGGCACTAACAGGATGGCTCATGGAGGCCATCCTGTTAGTGCCAGTGGTGAATGCTCGCTGAAGGCCTGTTGGGTCAGTCAGGTACAGCGATAAGGGGCTGTCCGTTCCTCTGTCACATGCGCAGCCGAGTGTGAAACTTGAATCACTGTCACTCACAATGTCAAACCTACCCATCAAGTTTCAGTCCTGTCAGGTGACTCCTTCTGGGGGCGCTGTTTCTGCAGTCATTCTTCGGTGAGGCCAGGCCAGTCATTCTCTGAGTAGAGCCATTTTGTGCCAATTGTGATTTTTCACACAGAGGAATTTGTCTTCCGCATTTAACCCATCCGTGAAGTGAAACACCCACACTAGGGGGCAGTGAGCACACTTACCCGGAGCGGTAGGCAGCCCTATCCACGGGGCCCGGGGAGCAGTTGGGGGTTAGGTGCCTTGCTCAAGGGCACCTCAGTCGTTACTGTCAGTTCAGGGAATCAAACCGGCGACCCTCCAGTAGGGAGGCTGGTTCCCTGACCTCCAGCCCACGACTGCCTTCTTTGACGACGAGTGAACTTATGGAGGGCACCCCGATACAAGCCCATCCCCGATATCAAAGAATCAAAGAAACTATGAACAAAGTCAAGAGACGATGAAACCCACAGTGTTTTTCGTTTAATCCTAAAAAATATATTACATGATTGACAACAGAACCCGGCTCAGAAAAAAAATCTATTAAAAAAAAAAAAGAACATAAAAAATAAATAACAAAAAGGGTTATACAGTTTTCTTCTGAGGGATGTTCTCTAAGCTGGATATTATCTACTGCAGAAGCAGGTCTGCTGTTGGAGTGAAGGAGCACCAATCAGGACACCAATCAGTCCAAGGAGACAACCACTCCTATGCAAATCAAGCGTACTGGGCGAGGACCAATGTGTTAGGAGGAGAAAAAAAAAAAAAAAAAAGGATTTGAGGATTTATTGGAGTAATATCTTAAGTTTGCAAAAATTAAAAAAAAAAAAAAAGATCATTAGTTACGTTAATGCAGAAAACGAAAACAACAATGGCACATAATGGAGTTTCTAATTACCGAAAAGTTAAGTGGTGCTTTTGCGGACTGTCATATTCAGGAGACGACGTTAAATAAATTACTAACAAACATAGAAATCTGAATATTATATACAGAGGGAGTTATCGGAACAAAAAGAAAATCTACAATTCAAATTTTTATGTTCAACGAGACAGCGGTATACCCTATCTTACAGTGTGTTGTATATATGTGTACATACGTGTTAGTTTTCCGTATCCGGGATCACACAACTGGTGGAGGGGAATCGAAAATAAACGGGAGGTGACACTTCGGCATCTTTACCAAGTCCAGCTAAATAGACTCTCTCTCTCTCTCTCTCTCTCTCTCTCTCTCTCTCTCTCTCTCTCTCTCTCTCTCTCTCGTATCTCTGAAGGAATAATACAGACATCATAAACTCCTCTATGTACACGATTCAAAACCGAGGGTAACAGACTCTAGCTAAAAACACTGCTTCTGACAACGACAGGGCCTGGAGGTGGCAGACCGGCTGTACGTGACACTGAGCCTCACTACGGTGACTATACCGAAGCTCTGAACTTCAGCTGGAGCTACCCCAGCCCTACGCAAGTGAGAATCTGAGCTCTATAGACACAGGAAGTCCAGGAACCTAGACCTGCCTGAATTCAACTATTCAAATATGGCTATAAACTGGGCTCCGGGAAATCGGATCTAGTTGCCACGACAGCCATGTCTCTAGCCCCTGACCGATGTAAACAGACACTTGTTGAAACAGAGAGGCTCCGGACACCCCTTCTATCCACCATCATCCCCCCCTGTTCATCTGCATCTCAACCTTTTAAAAAAAAAATTTTTTTTTTGTGCATAAATTAATTATCACAACAAAATATATCCCTCCTTTTTCCTTCAGCATCCCTTAAAATTCTCAGCACACACAGGGGGACTGTTTCGAGACACAGAAAGCGGTATGTGTAGCTTTGCATGTAAACAGGCTAATCTGAGAACGTAATCTCCGGCTGGCGTTCTGATAGACCGAGAAAGCGGGGAAGTGGATTATTATAGTATCTGTCAACCAAAAAAAAAAAAACGGTGGTAAGGACCGATATAGTATTTCCGTCACTGTACAAGAAATGGTTAACCAAACAGATCCTTCATGAACCGACGATAAGGACACCCTGCTTAGCATGCTTTGTCAAGCACATGGCCTGTCAATGTGATGAGTGGGACCAATGCAACCAAGTCGACCGATCAGACGGCAGGGCAGTGGGCGTGCGCACGACAAGCCAAGGCCTGAGTAACACTGAACCCGAAGTGCTGCCTTGTGGTGACAGTGTAGAGCTGGAATAGCATAAACGGTTAGTGAACTTGAGGGCAGGCAGATGCTCGGCTGTGGATCTTTACTGGGCAAGCCCCTGCATAGCATTGGTTTAGCTGGCAGTATACTGGAGGTGGGGAGGAGCGAGGCCAGAAGAAGACTAGCTGTAGCTGGGCATGCCGGTTCTCCGACTCGACGACAGATTCGGCCCATAAGACCCGAACACAGAGCGACATCATGCCAACAGGACATCCAGGGGCGTGTATAGTGGTTAGGCTACGAACGCTGACGTGTTACGAGTCGACGAAATGTCTTTGAAGGAGCTCGGATTTTTTTTTTCTTACTTTTTAGACATTTTTTAAAAACAAAAACACTGAAATGTGGTGAGGTGCAACATGTTTCTTTTAAGATCATCATCGCCAACACTGTATGGAGGCCAACACCCCTTCTCGCTCTGTCTGCTGGAGGAGCCCTGTCGTTAGCGAGGAGCTATGTCCATCAGGGAGCTCAGCAGATTTCCTTTCAGTCCTAATAAAGTCCCTCCTCCACAGATCCCGTCCCTCTACGCGTCAGATAGGCAACTCTGAATACTGTCCATCCACAGCTGTGCATTCTGGCTGTCCTGCGCACAAAAGTTGTATACTCGTTTGGTCGTTTTCAGCTGGGGGAGAGAAGGAGGGAGAGAAAGACGAGAGTTAGTGAACGTCAGACGACCTGGGAAATCGCCAGAACACACGCCAGCCAGTTACCAACGTCAAGATACGAGGTGAACCAGCAGTACTTACATCAAAGAAGGCTTTCTCTTCTATGGTCTTAGGGGCTCCCATGGTGGGCGTGCCCGGAATGACAGATTCCACCTCAGCCAGTTCAATGACGCCCTTGCATTCTTTATCCAGCCTCGTGTCGTAGTATCTCAGCTGAGCAGAAAAGCAAGGAAGAGTGGAGAGTGAGCACAAAGCAGCATGCACGCTGTGGGTAATCACTCTGCAGCCACTACACGAATAACCCCAGCAGGTCAAAGCCATGCACGCACCTGGTGTTTGGTCTTGTCCAGCACAAACCAGCGTGGCTTCCAAGGTTTCAGCAGCGCTCCTTTCTTATACAAGATTCCCTCAAAGCTCCTGACGGGAGACCCAAACACAAGATGCACATTCAGGTAACATCAAAGAGACCGAGCGAACATTTTTAGAACAGCGCCGTACAGTAACAGTAACATCGGCACGGCTGACGGAGACGCACCGGTTCTCGCTCTCAGTGCTCTGAAACTGGGAGTACAGGTTGCTGGTACTAGGGCGACCGGCGGCAGGCGTGGAGGTGGCGCTGGCCTCGCAGTCCAGTGCCAGGTTGATGGAGGAGCCCACGCCGCTCTCCTGCAAGTACATGCCCTGCGAGCGCCTCTGGTGGATTAGGTTGGACGACATCAGGAGCGAGCTGGAGAACGAGTGCTGGTGGGACGAAGCAGAGGAGTACTGTGTTACACACTCAACAGATCCTTCGTTCCTCAATAACGAACCTGTTACACAACATGTGTGCTCAGGAAGAGATGGACTACAGCCTGTTGGGTAAAACCAGGTGTGTTAACACAGGCGGGGAAAATGTGCATGCAGGTCCCACAGTGGTCAAGGGCCACTAAGTGTTTCTCAGGCTGGTGTTATAATGGTCATCCGAAGCAGGAAGTGAGACACGGCCGTACTTTAACGACTGTGTTATCATGGCCTTTGTTTGCGTCTCAGTCTTATTACAGAACTGAACCTGGCCATTCCGTAATTCCTGATTCAGATCTCATAAGGATATTGTAAAAGGCACGCACGTGTCAAAACAGCGTCTGAGACTCGGATCTGCTGCAGGAAGAAAACGTAGTCCTGTATGTAGGGAGGAGACTACGGCCGAACCTACGTATCCACCATACAGAAGTCATAACTCGAGCCAAGTTTCTGACGTGAGCCAAGACTGATAGGGGGATCTGCTTGTTTGGTGTGCTTCAGCATCCACACAGCAGCGCTCCTACTTGTTCTAACAAACCTCAGTAAAGAAAAGGCACCAGGGTTCGTGTGAACGAACTCTAGGAAGAGAAGGAGGGATGAATTTTTGGGTGTCCATACCCGGCTCTCCAGTTTGGTCTCTGTCTTTTGAGTTGTCTTGATCTTGTCCCAGGTGTCCTTCCACTTCTCAGAGACGTGTCCCAGCTCTGCCTCGAGGGTCTGTACATCCTACATGGCAGCACACACACACAAACAAAAGCAGCAGAATGAGAACCCTTATTAAATATGTCCATAAACTCTTTGATGTTATGTATAGGTACTGATCTCTGCACATGCAATAGTATACCACATATACTGTTTATATATACATACATAAACCAAAAACATCAAAGGCTCCTGCAGATGGCGCTGCACAAGGATGATGGGGCTATAAATGCCAGTGGGGTGTGAGTAACGGGATCCATAGATTGGGAAGAGGTGCTATAGTGCAGGGAATGTCTCGTTCCATGTGTGGGAAACGCTCCAGAGCAGATGTTAATGATTGGCTAAAAGGAGTGACTGAGCATGTGGGCGTGGCCAAAGACCATAGTGTGAAGGAAGTAGCTGAATCTGCAGGTGTATGGAAGCGTACGGTCATACGGGTCTACCAGCAGTGGGAAAATCCCAGTCTACAGGGAATTCTCCTCGGAATTGTGCCAGGGAAGGCATCCACCACATCTGGCCCGCCTGCACCATTCCTAGATTCTGAGCACTGATGTGTGTAAGCGGATACTGAGCCAATATGTTGTTCTTTAAAACTACAAAGCTGTGCAATGAGCCATTTCCAATCAGAGCACTTCCTTCAGGATGATGATCTATGTGTAGTCTAATCATCAACCCCTTTCTGAGTCTGATGCAGACACCCAACGGTCCTGATATACCATCTTGATGTAGAACATTTCCGCTGACGCCTTAAGATCACGCAGGGTAATACCCTTTCTGCTCCCACTGACCTGCAGCAGTTTGGTGATGGCGTCCGGCAGCACTTTGCTCAGACTGTCATAGCATGGCCAGACCACACGCCGCTGTGATTTGGGCGCTGCTGTTTCGGGCTTGTCAGTTGCAGCGTCTTCGGTGTGCCCCTCGGGTTTCCCCTGCACTAGCTCCCAGTCAAAGGATGGCCCCTCCGACAAGGTCTCCTCTGTGTAGAAGTCCCACACCTTCAGGTTGGAGATGAAGCTGTAGGGCCTTAGGACCTGGCAGAAAAAGCAGAGGCAGAGGTTAGGTTTGCCCTCCGAGGTATGGAAGTGTCAGGTATGGGACAAGGCCTCTACTACCTCCTCTTCCTCTGGAGAGAACATGTAGTTGTAGAAGATGGGGGTCTTCTTGTGCAGGCGGTCAATGTAATCCCATACGGACTTGCAGACCTGAGCGGTTCTCCTCTCTCCCTTCTCCTCATACAAGACCCCTGCAGAGGGGGCAAAACAAGCTCTCGTTTTCATGTATATAAAAATAAATACAGAACAACAAAGTTATTTATCAAGATCATATTTAAAAGAATACAGTCAGAAGAGCACAAGCCTGGGTCCCTCCTTTCTCTGTGCGCTCTAGCGACTGCGCCGATCCGCTCGATTTCAACAGCACCGCTTACAGAGTCATTTCAGAATCAATTAATTTGATGAATGCCTGATTAAGCTCTGTGTTGGATGCTAACTGCAGATACCACCTTGGGTAAAGAACTTTGCCTAGCACAGTAATGTAACCCTGCTACATTGTGGAGGGGGGATTCGGCTCCCTATAGCGGTCAGCAGGCGATGGCCGCATGAAGCCACATATACACTGGCATAGTGAGAGAATTACCCATGAAAAAGACTGACCATCAGGAGAGCCTTAGAAGTGTAAACTGGTTATTTAAGGTGGATGATTTAAGGTGGTTATTTAAGGTGGTTATTTAAGGTGGATGATTTAAGGTGGTTATTTAAGGTGGATGATCGGTGGGCTTTTATTTTTGTTGTATAGTTAGGGGTTGGGCGACCACACTGAGTCTTAGATGCATCACTATAAGGAGGTGGATGATTCTGACTCGATTCACACGTCAAAGATCCGATTTTGTAAATGTTAATCAGTAACGTTGTTGGCGGAACTCGAAAATCAGAATTCAGAAGTGCGGAAGTGCAGCGTCCGGACAGTTTCTGGCATGCACATAACGGAGACAAGATAGATGAGTGAGAAATCCGACTGGCACCCCCCCAGGGGACGGCTGGTCTACATTGCTTCCAACGGTCCTTATTAATAAAAGTCATCGGAAGTAAATTCATTATGGATCATTTTAAACTATTTACCTTCAAACTAGCAAGTGGGCCCAAGGAAAAAACAGGAAACCCTCTGAATTAGACTCGGAATTGAATCGAATTGTGACGTGCCTAGACATTCCCATTCCTATTCCTATTCCCATGCTTAATTCCCATTCCTATTCCCATTCCCATGCTTAATTCCCATTCCTATTCCCATTCCAATGCTTAATTCCCATTCCTATGCTTAATTCCCATTTCTATTCCCATTCCTATGCTTAATTCCCATTCCCATGCTTAATTCCCATTCCTATGCCTAATTCCCATTCCTATTCCCATTCCTATGCTTAATTCCCATTTCTTTTCCCATTCCTATGCTTAATTCCCATTCCTAATTCCCATCCCTTTTCCCATTCCTATGCTTAATTCCCATTCCTATTCCCATGCTTAATTCCCATTCCTATTCCCATTCCTATGCCTAATTCCCATTTCTATTCCTATTCCCATTCCTATGCCTAATTCCCATTTCTATTCCTATTCCCATTCCTATGCTTAATTCCCATTCCTATTCCCATTCCTATGCCTAATTCCCATTTCTATTCCTATTCC
>JAMWET010005942.1:0-15000 GCA_024036415.1 Prochilodus magdalenae | reverse complement strand
CAGAAGGAGGCGTGGGATTGCAGTGCTGTTGGGAAAGAAGATAAGGATCACTAGGATCAATAACTGATAATAAATTTAGACTGATATGATCAATATTTACTGAGCTACACATACAGAAGTCTGTCTCTCAGTATGGTGCCGGGAAGCCATGTTGGCCAATGGTGCCTGCACTAACAGGATGACTCATGGAGGGCCACACTGGTGGCTGTTGGTCAGTCAGGTACAGCAGTAAGGCCTGTCCTTCTTTGCGTCACATGCACCGAGAGTGAAACTCGAATCATCCACATGTCTCGTCATGTCAAACCTCCCCGCCAAGGTTGGTTCCGGCTGGTTGATTCCTTCAGCTGCAGCTATTTGTGCAACTGTTCTTTTGACTATGAGTGCATTTCTCTTATTCCCAAAGCTCAAAGTCTCTAAAGGCACACCGCAAAGGGTCAGGAATTTATTCTGAATGTTAAAAGACTGGAGCATTAATCTGACGGCACGTTTGGTCTCTTTTAGGTGAAATGGCTAAATAAAACTAAATACAAACTTAAAACTAAAATTATTTCAGAGCATTTCAGTTCATCTGGTAACTGAATCAGCTGACACTCAAGGTTTCGATATCCTTATCAGAACTGGTCTCGAAAGAAAGAGTGGTATCTGGCCATCTATAGATAGATAGACAGAGAGACAGACGGATAGATAGCCAGACAGATAGCCAGATAGCCAGATAGCTAGCTAGCTAGACAGACAGACAGACAGACAGACAGACAGACAGACATGGATAGATAGACAGACAGGCAGACAGACAGATGGATAGATAGACACAGACAGATAGACAGACAGACAGACAGACAGACAGATAGTCAGACAGATGGATAGATAGACAGACAGACAGACAGATGGATAGATAGACACATAGACAGACAGACAGATAGACAGATAGAGAGACAGACAGACAGACAGATAGACAGACAGACAGACAGACAGATAGACAGACAGACGGACAGATGGACAGATAGATAGACAGATGGATAGACACACAGACAGACAGACAGACACAGATAGATAGATAGATAGATAGATAGATAGATAGATAGATAGATAGACAGACAGACACACAGACATGTAGACAGACATGTAGACAGATAGATAGGTAGATAGATAGGTAGATAGATAGATAGACAGACAGATAGACAGATAGACAGACAGATAGACAGACAGACAGACAGACAGACAGACAGACAGACAGATACTTAATTGATCCCGAAGGAAATTTAACGAAGTGCTAGATGATCTACACCAAGCTGGAAACTCAACCACACCTCAGACAGCTCTGCTAAGGTTTTGAACCTACCTTCAGCTGGGACTTGTCTCCAATGATGTAGAGGTATGCACGTTGTTGCCGGAGGAAGTAGGGTTCGGCGGGGCCGCCATTGGCCTGGGGTGAGTCCTTCCCCGCCAGCCGGTTTCCCACCTCCGGATTGTAGGCACTGAGTCGCCCGCTGCCCCGGATACTGCCCCACTTCCCTGCATCACACACAAAACCAGCACACCTTTTAAACTCGCTCCCCCGGCGCTCACCTACAGAGTGCTCTGAGCATCTCAGGTTGAGTGGGCATCTACAGGGTGAGTCATCAGACAGGAAGCACCCAAACTGCTTCGTCTTTAGCCCGATCCCCTCATTATCATAACCGTGGAACCCAAGATGAGTGCTACGGTTGCCCTCTACTGTCCTGATCATGGTATTAAACGCTTTACGGGCGTTTGGGTGGTTCCTGACGTTTCACTCGCCCCGTACAATTAGTCTGCACATGGGCTGCAAATCATTCTGTGCCATCACAGCATTTCAAATGATTCGAACAGAAACAGCATTGTCAGACAATAAAGCTCTGTCAGAATTTGATGGGTGACATGCAAAAGGATGCCAGGCTAGACACACGAACGAGACAAAGTCAATCACAAACAGACTCAGCGGTCAGGAGAAAGTTAGCCCAGGAAGAAGGACAGGGGCGCCAGGCAGGCGCCAGCTCAGACAGGCTGAAATCACTGTTAAAGAGACCTGATTGGTTAGATTGAGCAGGGACAGGCTCTACTGTACCTCTCGGTGAGCCACGGGCCTTGCCTGAAACTTTAGGCTGAGAAAGGGAGATGACCCTTGCCCTCTGACCCAGAACTAGTGTCCCAGAACACAGAGAGACCCATTACCATCAGTAAGTAGACTAGCACAGCTATGCTAGGATGTCCATGCTAGTACAGAACTAGCACACTAGCACAGACATGCTAGCAGAGACGTGTCAACACAGTAGATGTACACTCCAAATGTCTCTACGTCTTGCTCTTAAAGGGGAACGCCACCGCTTTTCCAAACGTCCTGCATAATTAAAGAGTGGTTGTGGTGAAGTGAACTGATTGGTTGTAGAGAAACTTTGTTGGGGGTGGTGAAGCTGACGTCTGGAGCATCGTTTCATACGAACCTATAAATCTACCTCATGGAAAGTTGTTATACAAAATGGGTAGGGATAGCTAATTGGTGGACCTAAAATCTCCGGTACAGTGGGGGGCGGGGGTCCAGATTAACCACCATCACCACCAGTATCAACATTCCATATACTAACTCACATGTAGGTTCACTGGTGGTTGTGGATAGTATATAAAGTGGCTATATCTGTCACATATGCACTACTACACATGAGGAGGCAGTCATAGGCTAGAGGTTAGGAAACCAGCCTTGTGACCGGAGAGTCATCAGGCCCTTGCAACTTGAGACGCTGCAGCTCATCTCATCTTCAACCTTCCGTAGTTCACCCATGTCACTCCACTACTGTGCTCCCTCCACTGGCTTCCTGTTACGGCCCGGATCAGATTTAAAACTCTGATGCCTACAAAGCCAAGAGTGGACCAGCGCCTCTCTACCTTATGGCAATGGTGAAGAGTCGAGCTGTACCTCGAGCCCTTCGCGCTTCAAGTACAGCTCGACTTGAACCACCATCCCTGAGGACACATGGAGGACAAGCGTCCAGACTCTGTTCTGGCTCCCAGGTGGTGGAATGAACTCCCACTGGGCGTCAGAACAGCGGAGTCTCTCGCGGTCTTCAAACGCAGACTGAAGACCCGTCTCTTCGTAATGCACTTCAGTGAGTGAGCTCTAGTAGAGGTGTAAGTCGTGTGTATTGTGTTGCACTTATAATGACCTTTCTATTCTATAGGTATGAGCGCTGGGCTGGGGTTGCCAGGTAATTCTTTACTTGCTCTATGTCTGTGTATTGATCTCTCTAGGTATCAGCACTGGCCCCCTGTTTGGGCAGTGTCTGAGCTCATGGTGAGTTTAGGCTCTTCCTGTACTAGCTGGAATATTATCCAACGGAGCACTAAGCACGGTTGTAAGTCGCTCTGGATAAGAGCGTCTGCTAAATGCCTTAAATGTAAATGTAAGGAGGCAGTCGTAGGCTGGAGGTTAGGGAACCAGCCTTGTGACCTGAGAGTTGCCAGTTCGATATCTGACTTACTGACCCCGGGTTCCCATCACCGGCATTGTAAAACAAGTTTCTCTATAACGAACCACTTCATATCAAACCTCAAATCTCAACTTTGGACAAATTCGGTGGAACTCCCCTTTAAAACCAAACTTCCACTGAGGTTCCAGATAATCAGAAGATGCTGAGGAACAGGCTGGAATACCCAACACAGGATCTAACACAAACAGAAACACAGACCAACAGCTCTCACCTCCTCGACTGAAGGTTCCGGGCAGATCCTCTTTAGTGCCCATAACTTGCTTCATAAGAGCTCCAATTTTAGGTTGCCTCAGTTTGTCTGATGAGTCTAAAGCACAGTCATAAACCAGTCAGATATGTGGGCGCAGGTCTGACCGATGGCCAAATGTGCACGACCAGCCAAAGGTTTGCACACACCTATACAGACATGCATTTTCATAACACAGCAGACGTCTTTCAATCTGAATTATTCTAAAGATTTCTCTGCAAAGGAAAGTTTCTGAGATCAATTCAAATAGAGAATCTGATATTTCAGAAATTAAACCGACAAACAAACCAACAAATTTAGCTGTCCAAATACAGGGAAGCAGGTAGGAGAGAGTAAACTGTTTTAAACTCTCTTTTAAAAATAACATTTCTTTGTAAGTAATTTGTGTTTCGATTGGTCCACTGATCATGAAATAAAACAGATCAGCCACTCCTCGGTGGGCACGCACAAACTCCTCGGTGGGCGAGCACATACTCCTCGGTGGGCAACTCCAAACTCCTCGGTGGGGAAGCACAAACTCCTTGGTGGGGAAGCACATACTCCTCGGTGGGCAAGCACATACTCCTCGGTGAGCCACTACAAACTCCTCGGTGAGCCACTACAAACTCCTCGGTGGGCAACTTTAAAGGCCTCGGTGGGCAAGCACAAACGCCTCGGTGGGCAAGCACAAACGCCTCGGTGGGCAACTGCAAACTCCTCGGCGGGCAACTGCAAACTCCTCGGCGGGCAACTGCAAACTCCTCGGTGGGCACGCACAAACTCCTCGGTGGGCACGCACAAACTCCTCGGTGGGCAACTGCAAACTCCTTGGCGGGCAACTGCAAACTCCTCGGCGGGCAACTGCAAACTCCTCGGCGGGCAAGCACAAACTCCTCGGTGGGCACGCACAAACTCCTCGGCGGGCACGCACAAACTCCTCGGTGGGCACGCACAAACTCCTCGGTGGGCACGCACAAACTCCTCGGTGGGCAAGCACAAACTCCTCAGTGGGCAACTACAAACTCCTCGGTGGGCAACTACAAACGCCTCAGTGGGCAACTACAAACGTCTCGGTGGGCAAGCACAAACTCCTCGGTGGGCAAGCACAAATGCCTAGCTGGCCAAGCACAAACGCCTCGGTGGGTAACTACAAACTCCTCGGTGGGCAAGCACAAACTCCTCGGTGGGCAAGCACACATGCCTAGCTGGGCAAGCACACATGCCTAGCTGGCCAAGCACAAACGCCTCGGTGGGGAAGCACAAACTGACCTGAGGTGCTCATGTGTGTAGATGTAAAGCCACTGAGGGTGTTCCTGCCGCTGGCCTCACTGTAGGAGGGCATAGAGCTGATGATGGCCTGCAGGTACTTCTCCTGCTCCAGACTGGTGGAGTCGGCCTGGGACGGACCTGAAACACAAACTCCGCCGTAAGACGAACAAGCCCTCACATTTTATTTTCCCAACTTTGGGTTTCAATCTGCCCGCCCCCGCCTTTTTTGTCCTCTCGCCCTAAACGCTTCTTGACAGCTACACACACTATCAGATCCCGAGTGTCCTCTCACTGTGAAAGGACTCATTTAATAATTTACAGTTTAAAATTAATTTTAATTAAAAAATTAAACTTTTAATCCTACAAATCTACTGAATGCTAATCAGTCCTCAGAATCCCTCAGTGCTCAGCTTCTGGTTGTGGTTCTGACCTGCGGAAGGAGCATTGGGGGACTTAAAGAAGCCCACCACTCCCTTGGCGTGCAGGCCGGCAGAGCGCAGCAGCACAGCTTTTGTGCGCGAGTTTCTCCAGCACACCACGGGGAAGCGGTTCTGCCTGTAGCAGCGGGAGATGCGCTGGATGGTGGAGTCCGGAATGCTCTGAGGGACAATCAGCAGGCCTGGGTAACTGAGAGACAGACAGGGACAGGTTAAAGACACCGTGCAGAGGAGAAAGGGATGGGCAAACAAACAGCGTGTACTGCAATGTGCTGTTCTATAGTCCTGCAACCCAAGTAGATCAATCCGGGTCCTTCACACTTCTGATGCAAATCGACAGCTAATAAACATTCCCATTGGTCCAGAACAGAACCATGTATCATCCCTGTTCTTGAGCCTCACCTCCTGCAGACGGTGTACATGCGGTTGACGGTGGAGATGCGGAATGGCTCATTCTTGGAGCGCGTCAGGCTGTTACTGAGCGTGCCCAGGCCCAGCCTCTGGTAGTCCCGGCAACAGGCCCTCTCCACCACGTTGCTCATGGTCTGGCGATCGGATGATCGGATGGTGGAGGAAAGCGTGAGGGCGCTCTGCTCCAGCTCCTCGGACACTGGTCAAAGAGAAAGGCATGGTTAGGGGACGTCACAAAAAGCTGGCCTATCAGAGGGGCCACCTCCCTGGACTCTCAAGACCACTGCACACTAGAGATCTAATATTTCTGCCCTGATTAGTGAAGAAGCGGTATGTGAAGCTTTCAGAGAGCCAAAGAGTCAACTACAGGACCAACTACAGGACCAACTACAGGACCAACTACAGGACCAATTACAGGACCAATTACAGGACCAACTACAGGAGTTAATAAGTAAATACAGTAAAACTATTTTTAGCTTCAGTCAGTGAGGAAACGATTATGTTTTAGCACTTCCTGTATTCAGTGTTATTCAACAGGAGTGTGTATGAGTTTATATGGTGCAGCTGAAAGACCAAAATATCCCGATAATGATTTCCTTACAGGTGGAAAAGCACTAAACAGCTGAATGACATCACAACCATGACAGGGAACAACGCTGTGTGGCACCTGAGATCTCATCCTCGTCCATTTCAGACTGCATGCTGCTGCGGTTCTCCCAGGTTGGCGGAGTGTACTTCTTTCGGGTCACGTACTGACGTCCGATGGTCCGCTTGGCGCTCTTCACCAGGTTCTTGGAGAGCGTTCTTTAAAAAATGGGGATACAGGGTGATGAATGGAGAGTAAAAAAAATAAAAATAAAAAACACATTTCATATTACTATGTGCAGGTGATGCTGGTACAAACAAATAAACAAACAAATAAATAAATAAAAATAATAAATAACCAGCAACATAAAGTGCGTATATAATGCAAAACTGACTTCCATCTTAAGCATTTGAATCAAGGAGTTTGAGGTCGTATCTAAAAGTTTTAGCGTTTCTACAACGTACACCTGATGCTGATGCTGGTATGTACCTCACTCCCTCACTCCCTCACTCACAACCCACCAACACACTGCCTGTTAATCAGGGTTGTGTTGATGCGCACAGACCATGGGTTATTTTGATGGGTCTAAAACATCTACAGTGGTTTGCAAGCTCCATGCTCTTACTGTCTACCTTTGAGACGAGGAGATAACTGATCATAAAGGCCATAATAATAATTACCACTCCTTCGATTTCAAAACGGCACTCAAATTAAACCGGTGATGTCAATATAAAACCGAACAGCCCTAGTTTTCCCCCAGTACTAGCTAAACACACAGTCAAATCAACTCTATGAAAGACAACTTGGTTAATCTGACACCCAAGACGCATGGGTGAAATCCATTCCCAGAGATTCTGGATGGGTTCTAGGAAACGCAGCTTCTCCGGCACAGTGGATCACATGGTGACTATGACTGGGAACTTTTCAAAATAAAACGTTCCTTTTTCCTGATGATAAAGCCACAAGTTGGGTACATCACAGATGCACACTTCTTAGGAAGTCTGTATAAACTGGCTACACCCCTGATCTTGGAAGTCAAGTCAAATCCTGCTTGATGAAATAGAAAACCGATAATGGCTCATTACGCAAAACTGTTGGCCATCATCCAGTTTTCTGGGAAACTTCAGCTGACTAAGCAAACGATGGGTTATACAGCGTATCAGTGAACTACAACTCAGCTGTTGTTGCCATGTCAGAGTCTTTACTGTAACCTTTCCTGGATGTAAGTTACACCAGAGCAACTGCAAGAGCGGGCGAGTTACGCTGTATACTTATGAATTACATCTTCCATTAACGCCTGACTCACTTGGAGGAAGATGGGCACAATGCCTTACGGGAATAGACGCAACCTAAACATCTTCCTTGTGGGATGAGTTGCATAATCACTTCTCTACTTCTCTACAGCGTGGAAACATCAAGTTGAGGCTGGTGCAGGCGAGCTGTACTAATCTAGGAGCACTGATACAAATACATGCTTACTGACTCTCAGCAGTCATGCTCACTGGCACCTTGATACTGATACTGACTACTCAGGTACTGAAATTTGGTAGAGAATAAACAGATTCGATACTTTATGCTGCCTAAGGTGGGGTAGGGGATGTCTACTATAGATTTACATGCCACAGTTTTCCCGGATCCCAACATTTTTCTCATACTGCACATCTGTATTCACCCTGTGTCTGAAACACCTGTTAGACCTCCTGTGTCTTTAGGCCCCGCCTACTGACGAGCTTTCTGATTGGTCAGCTGTCCCACACTGTCCCACACACCCCCACTGCAATGGTGTCGGTTTTGCTGTATCCATTTGATCCAGAGTCTGATCCTGAAAGTCCGGTTGAACACACTGCTAGATCCACAAGCTAGACTGGAGTTTCAGAGTGGTCGGTTTTTACTGCTGTGCCTCTCTGTCAGATATGTGAGAGCGTGCCAAGCTTGCCAGTAGGTGGGCAGTAAGGATTGTTTTACAAGATGATGTCACAAAAGGAAAATTGGGCTGGAATTCTGTGGAAGTGAGTTTCTGGCATGCACTTTGGGCTTTAGATATAATAGTGCTTGCTTGTAAGAGATACCCCCCTCACCATATGCTGGGTGGATGTATTCAGCTTTTATTATGGGGTGTGCGCAAGTGTGTGTGTGTGTGAATGAGGGAGTGAGAGAGAGAGAGAGAGAGAGAGAGCGAGAGAGAGAGAGCGAAAGAGAGACACAGAGACAGAGACACAGAGAGAGAGCGAGAGAGAGACAGAGAGAGAGAGACAGAGAGAGAGAGACAGAGAGAGAGAGAGAGAGACAGAGAGACAGAGAGAGAAAGAAAAAGAAAGGGAGAGAGAGTAAAAAAGAAAGGGAGAGAGAGAAAGAAAGGGAGAGAGTAAGAAAGAAAGAAAGAGAGAGAGAGAGAGAGAGCGAGATCGAGAGAGAGAGAGAGAGAGAGAGAGAGAGAGAGAGAGAGAAAGAGAGAGATCGAAAGAGATCGAGAGCGAGAGAGAGAGAGAAAGAGAGAGAGAGCGAGAGAGAGAGAGCGAGAGAGCGAGAGCGCGAGAGAGAGAGAGCGAGAGCGAGCGAGAGAGAGAGAGAGCGAGCGAGAGAGCGAGAGAGAGAGAGCTTGAGAACAGTCTTGAGTAGGATTATAAAATGGACTGACGCGTCGCACATACACAAATAAACAGAAGGATCTAGAGCACGTTACGGTTCTGTAAGCGCTGGAGATAAAACATTAAGAGATCTCGACGAGGAGACGGGATTAGGACTTCAGAAAGTGAGGCAGGAATGAGGAAGCCTGCAGAGGCACTGTCAGCATGAGGCTCCAGGCTTTAGGGAGATGTGTGGGTGTGGGTGCTGCAGCAGTACTCTGAAGACCCAGTGGAATGAATGTTCTGTCCCGGTCCCTCAGGACGGTCAAGTATGTAGCAAGGGGGAACACACAGACGCCAAGCCTGATTTCAGTACAGTGAATCGAGCTAGGACAAAGCTACACATAACATCCGATTTCCAATACGGCTAGCGCTGCACATCAGCAGAGACATACCAAAACGTGCAGCCGAGGCAGGTCTGCTCTTACAACACTACAGGCTACATGTACAACTTTTAAAAATACAGGTTCATAGTGAGGAACATAAGGCTGGGTTCTAGCTTTACTGGCAGATCCAGTGAGCGTCTAGTACAAAAAACACCAGAGACACAGACAGAGACACAGACAGAGACACCGACAGAGACACCGACCGACAGAGACACCGACCGACAGAGACACCGACCGACAGAGACACCGACCGACAGAGACACCGACCGACAGAGACACCGACCGACAGAGACACCGACAGAGACACAGACAGAGACACAGACAGAGACACAGACAGAGACACAGACAGAGACACAGACAGAGAAAGAGACAGACACAGACACAGACAGACAGAGAGAGAGACAGACACTCACCTTAGTGACTGGTTCTTGTCCTTGGTCTTGTGTTCCACCACCAGCTTGGCCGACTGCCCCACAGTGAAGGCGAAGGTGCCCTGAATATGCTGTGGGTAGCGGAGTTTGTGCATGTGCTTCCGGAACACCTCGGCCAGGTCTGACGCCACCTCCTCATCAAACGCTATCTTCATCAGCTGCAGTAGAGAGTGAGAGTGAGAGAGAGAGAGAGAGAGAGAGAGAGAGAGAGAGAGAGAGGGAGAGAGAGAGAGAGACACACACAGACACTTCAGAGAGATAACTAAATACAGGAAACCCAAATAAAGAGATGATGAGAGGGACAGAGAGAGAGAGAGAGAGAGAGAGAGAGAGAGAGAGAGAGAGAGAGAGAGAGAGAGAGAGAGACACAGACAGAAGAATGACAGAGGTACACAGACAGAGAGAGAGAGAAGAGAGAATTAGACAGAGACACAAGACAGAGAGAGAGAATTCTCAGGTAATAGAGAGAGAGAGAGAGAGAGAGAGAGAGAGAGAGAGAGAGAGAGAGAGAGAGAGAGAGAGAGAAAAAGTGAATGAGTACAGAAAACAAAGAAATCAAGAAAGAGAGAGTGAGAGACAGAGAAAAAGAAAGAGTGAGAGACAGATAGAGAGAAAGAAAGAACAAGAAATAACGAGGTTCTTGAACTACCAAGAATTGTGTTCATACTAGAGAACAAGTCGACTGGAAACAGTGAAGATAGCGAGAATGAGAGAACAAGAGCCTGAAATATGCTGTGGGTAGAGGGGGAGTGAGAACGAGCAAGAGCAAGACAGAGCGAGAGGGCGTGGCAGCGGTGGTCCCTAACAGTACCTGAAAGGTGCAGGAGCGTAGCTGCAGACCCTCCTGAGAGAGAACTGACACACAGATGGGATAGATGACTGAAATACAGGAAACCCAAAGTGAGGGAGGCGACGGGGAAGGAACGAGTCAGAGAGGACCGAGCTCTCCCAAGAAAGCAAGAGCACAAAAGCACGCACAGGTAATAGAGAGCACGCACACGCAGAGAATGAATGACACAAGACACAGAGAGAGACACACCCACACAGACACGAGAGCAGACGAGAGAGAGAGAACACGCCCAATGAGTACAGACAGACACAGACAAATCAAGAAACAGACGAGCACAGCACTGAGAAAAAGAAAGAGTGACGAGGACAGACGCAGAAAGACGCACAAGAAATAACTAGGACGAACGCACAAAATTTGACGCACGCACAGACAACGAGTCGCACAGGAAATACGCAGAGACGAGACGCACGCACAAGACGCACGCACAGAAAGCACGGGGAGTGAGAACAGCACGAGTAAGACAGACAGACACACGACACAGACACACGCACAGTCACTAACGGTACGCACGCACAGCAGGAGCAGTACGCACGCACAGACAGACGCACTCCTACACATGACACACACACAGACACACGCACTTCACAGACCTTACGTGAGACACACGCACGGGGAACAACAGACGCACGCACAGACGCACGCACAGACGCACGCACCCACACACGCACGCACCCACACACACGCACACACACACACACACACACACGCACACGCGCACAGACAGACACACCCACACACACAGACACACACACACACGCACACACACACACCCACACACACACACACGCACGCACGCACACGCCCACACAGAAAGACACAGACAGACACGGACAGACAGACATAGACATACACAGACACACACACAGACACACACACAGACACACGCACACACACAGACACACGCACACACAGACACACGCACGCACATGCACACACAGACACACACACAGACACAGACACATGCACACACAGGTCAGTGTGGTACTGAGTGGAGAACCCAACCCTCCTGCACAGAAGTGATTCCTATCCAGGCCTCTGTTCGACTGATTTAGTCCTGGTCTGATATAAATATAGTCTCTGGTTTAGACTAGAACCTCCTTTACAGCTTTGCCAGTTTGCTGATGCCAGCTCGTTGTCTCAGCGCCTGGGTTTGTTTGGTTGTAGCCCAGTTTTAAATTAACTAGGCTACATACTGCCTGTCAGGGAAACCAACACGGCTTGTTTAGTATCCTGGGTTGGGTGTGAACCAGACAGTGGGTACTCATTCTGAAGTGGGTTTCCACGGTTACTGATGCTGGTTACAGTGACCTACATTTCTGAAATTGGGAAAATCTTTCCGGACCAGAGTCTCCATCATTCATGCGCTTCCCGCACGGCATGACAGCTTACAAGTGAAGGAATGTTCATGAAGCTCGGTGGAGCGGCAGATCTCCTGGTCTTGATGACTGCACGCATGAGGCTGTGAGACGACAGCCGTGACAGATACCCAACATACACTACAAGGCTGGAGTCTGGAGTCCACAAATAAACATGAACATACTGTTGACCTGCAGCAACAGTGAACAACCGATTCATTTGTTCAGCATTTTGAGTTCTACTGCAGCTCTAATCAGATCCAGCCGATTCCCACTTTGAGACGCTCCTTGGTGCAAGGAGAACTGGACCTATAGACCTATAGCAGGTTATGCTGAACAGCACTGCTGGGACTATGCCATCTGCTTTTAGACGTAGGTGTGGATGCGCCTCCATCCAGCAGGTTGTACCAGACTAACCGAAGACCAATTCTTCCAGGAGTTTGTTCCCATGTGAGTCAAAACGTTTCCCCTGAACGCAGGCAGTTCAGTCACGTTAAGTGATGAAACACACAAGGCTTGGCTTGTAAGACCACCAAAGCCTAGCAGGACCCAAGACCCTGAAGCAGGGCTGCACAATGGTAAGAATATTGCGCTCATCATTTAACGAGTAGCTGCACCCAGAAGGAGGTGCGGGATTGCAGAGGCCACCAGGAACAATAAATGATGATGCATTAGACTGGTATGGGGAATATTTTCTGAGCTACACCTACAGAAATAGTGTCTCTCAGTATGGCATCGGGCCACCATGTCTGCCAACACAACATGCCAGGCGTCTCAGCATGGAGCTGTAGAGGCTCCTAATGGTGTCCTGTGATCATCCATCCCATGCAGCTTCAATATTCTCACACAGTTCCTGCAGATGGTGTGGTAGGGGTGGAGCGCCACCAGGCCTTCTGCCTCCAAACTCGATGGCTGTGTCGGTGACCTGCTGCCATTCTGAGTCACCCCATGACAGTCTGGCACGACACCATTGCAGTCTTGGTGATGGTGACGTGGTGTTAAGGGCAGTCGTCGTAAGGGTCTGCACGCATGTAGCCCTGCGTTGTGCAGCCGCCTGCCAATGGTGCGGCCCCGAACAGGATTCATGGAGGGCAGCACTGCTCGCTAACCGTCTGCAGTCAAGGCTGTTGAGTCAGCCAGCTTTAGCGATAAGGCCCGTCCTTGTTTACATCATGTGTGGCCGAGTGTGAAGCTTAAATGCCTAGCATGTCTAGCAATGTCGAAGCTACCTACCAACCTACCTGACGGTTGACTCGTTCTGGGTGTAGCTTCTTGATAATGAGTGCAGATGTTAGTTTTCTATGTTAAGTAAATCAGAGTAGTCTAATCAGTATTTGCCAAACCCAGACAAGCCCAGAATAGGTCCTTTGGGCAGACTCAAGTACTGGGGACAAGTGTGCGAGCACATAATGCACAAGCATCAGCAGATATTTACCCAGGCACTGGTTCATAATCCCCACATTGGTGCACCCCTACCCAGCAGACGTCTACTGTATAACCCACAGCACTGTAAACTGTAATGGAATACTTGTGGTGGTGAAATGGATCTGAATAAGCATGGCGTGCTCGGAGCCCAGAGCAGATGCTTAATGACTAACAGCTCATACCCAGAGGGTCGATGGGCGTGCCCTTGAAGATGATGCGGTATGTAGTGAGAAAAATGGCTCCCTCAGCAGGCAGCAGCGGCGGACCACCCATTAGACCAGTGGCCTCCTCGCGGCCGTCCGAAAGGAGGTGGACCCGCATTCCATCCATCATAAACTCCTCGCCTGACAACAGGGTGGGCCTCAGGAGCTTGGGCTGGAAAGAGAGACAGAGAGGGAGAGCGGGTGAGTAAAGGAAGAGGGGAAAACCTGTTAAAGTGTATTTCATGAAAGCACGCATATTTACAGCGCTGGTTTTAGTCTAGTCAGTGCGGCAGACGTGCTTTTAGCTCCGCCTAATGCTAACCATCACACACTTGTCAGGGTAGAGCTGGACGATAAGGGAAACACAGAGGAGTTGGCGATTGGGACATGCACTACACTGCCAAAAGTATTTGCTCGTCTGCCTTTACATGCATATGAACTTGAGTGACATCCCATTCCTCATCCAGAGGGGTTTAAGATGATGCTATGAGGCTATGATGGGAATTTTCAGCACAATGAAGTGGATTGCCAGACGGGGAAGCGTGATTCGTCAATCCAGTGAACGCATCTCCACTGCTCTGGAGTCCAGTGGCGGGGCTTTACACCACTGCATTCAATGCTTTGTGTCACGCCTTGTGATGTTGGGCGTGGATGCAGCTGCTCGGCCATGGAGATCAAATCCACGAAGCTCTCTCTGCACTGTTCTTGAGCTAATCTAAAAGCCACATGAAGTCTGGAGGTCTGTAGTGACCGACTCTGCAGAAAGTCTACCACTTCGGGCCTGGGTTGCTGCTGTTCCCATTCGCCTCCACTTTGCTATAACCCCACTGACAGTGGAATATTTAGTAGTGAGGAAATTTCAGGACTGGACTTTACATTTACGGCATTTAGCTGACGCCCTTATCCAGAGCGACTTACAAGGTTAATCACATTACAGGTGGGCCAGTGTAGTGTTGGGAGTCTTGCCCAAGGCCTCTTATTGGTGTAGCACAGCATAGTGACCCAGACCGGGATTGGAACCCCAGTCTCCCACATGTAGTGTTGACTCCTTGGTGGGTAGTGGTGTTATCTGCTGAGCTACACCAACCACCCGGTACTCCCGGTACCATGCTGGAGTTCCCTGAGCTCCTGAGAGCGACCCATTCTCTCACTAACGCCTGTAGGAGCCGTCTGCATGTCTAGGTCCTTGGTTGTATACACCTGTGGCCATGGGAGTGATGGGAACACCTGAATTCAATGATCTGAATAGGGGAGTGAATACTTTTGGCGGGAAAGGGCAGGATAAGGAAATATC
>JAMWET010005941.1:50000-55000 GCA_024036415.1 Prochilodus magdalenae | reverse complement strand
CCTCACATTTACCTCAGAGCTGTTATTACTGTATCCACTGTTTAGAGCTAGCTGCTGCTAACGCTGCTCAGTTCACCTGAGATACGGTTAGCCTAGCTGTTAGCTCCCCTCGGCTACTTCACTCTAAAACTGATCATCTAAAGCGACTTCATCTTTTATTAATCTTCAGACCTGTATATTTAACTTTCTGAGGCTCATTCCGATGAACACCACCCACTACAACCACTACACCCACAGTTATACTAGGAGTAGAACACCATCCGGGTATCTCCAGTACACCATGAAGATAGCTCCACCTGTACACTAGAACCTCTGACTGGAGTAGAACACCACCCGGGTATCTCCAGTACACCATGAAGATAGCTCCACCTGTACACTAGAACCTCTGACTGGAGTAGAACACCATCCAGGTATCTCCAGTACACCATGAAGATAGCTCCACCCGTACACTAGAACCCCTGACTGGAGTAGAACACCATCCGGGTATCTCCAGAACACCATGAAGATAGCTCTGCCTGTACACTAGAACCTCCGACTGGAGTAGAACACCATCCGGGTATCTCCAGTACACCATGAAGATAGCTCCCCCTGTACACTAGAACCTCCGACTGGAGTAGAACACCATCCGGGGATCTCCAGTACACCATGAAGATAGCTCCACCTGTACACTAGAAGCTCCGACTGGAGTAGAACACCATCCGGGTATCTCCAGTACACCATGAAGATAGCTCCACCTGTACACTAGAAGCTCCGACTGGAGTAGAACACCATCCGGGTATCTCCAGTACACCATGAAGATAGCTCCACCCGTACACTAGAACCTCTGACTGGAGTAGAACACCATCCGGGTATCTCCAGTACACAGTCGCAGAAGCTGCAGGCTGCCCTGTCGGCTGGGTCATGTGTAGGAGATGGTATAATGTGGGTTCTGTGTAATATAGTGGGAAGTGAAACGTCCGCCCTGCAGCTCGGCTCCTGAGCGCGTTAACGGGAGCTGTGCTCACGCTCTTCACTCAATTCCTCCTTGTTGACACACGCTGTGAGTTCCCGAGGTTAAAAGCAGAGGAGGGTGTCGTTTACCTGCTCATTCATAATGGAGTGCGGGACAGAGGAGCGCTTTCGCCTGTTCTCCGTCTGAAAGCTGCTGTAATAGCAGGTTATTTCCACAGTGACCTGCGTCTCTTTTTTTTTGTACGGATCTCCTTTCTCTGCGTTCGGAGATAATTGTCCGTCTCTGCCCACTCGCCGCTCAGCGGTTAGCCGAAATCAATATAATCTGACACGTATAGAATGAAGTGACAACAGCCACGAGGGAAAACGTGTTCAAAGGCTTCACCGGAGCACCAAAGTGGATAATCATACAGGGCGTGTGATTCATACGGGACATATCATTACTACCGGCACTAGCGTATGTTTATGTTGGACGTATGGGATCTATGGGATGCTGGAGTCTGTCCCAGTGCTTACGGAGCAGAAGGCAAACACCCTAGACAGATCACACCCAGGAGACAAGAACGAGTCCCCTGCGGCTGAACCGTACCTACCAGCGTGTCACACCTCCACCAGCTGGACTGGGCATGTACTGGACGAGGTTCTGGATGTAGCCACATCAGTGTTCAGACACATCAGAGAACTGGTCAGGTGGTCCAGATTTGGTGGATGCCTTCCCTGGCCCAGTTCTGAGGAGAATTCCCTGTAGGCTGGGATTGTATCCACTGCTGGTAGACCCGTATGACCGTACGCTTCCACACAGATTCAGCTACTTCCTTCACACTATGGTCTTTGGCCACGCCCACATGCAGTCCCTCCTTTTAGCCAATCATTACCATCTGCTCTGGAGCCATTTTCCACACATGGAACGAGACACTCCCTGCACTGTAGCACCTCTTCCCAATCTATGGATCCTGTCACTCACACCCCACAGGGATTTATAGCCCATCGTCCTCGTACAGCGCCACCTGCAGGAGCCTGAAGGTACTACCACACCCAAGAGTGTTATCCACAAACACGGGACAAATTACACAGAGATAGCTAAAGCAACATTCTGTATATCTGTCACATAATAGGGAGCACGGCACCTCTGTCATTCCCACTCCAGCCCCGGAATGCCACATACAGCTCTATGTAACCTTGGAGGAGTGTGTCCAGATCCATGTAATGCTTTACGGCTCCATGTCACACAACAACTACTACAGATCTTTAGCAGTTGTAAGAAGAATCCAGCTCGGTATTCCCAGCATGGACATCATGGCACAGGCTGGGAAGAGACGGATGAAGACATTGTTGGAAGAAGATAAAAAGATTTTGGCTTCTATTGGTTGGCGAGAGCTAAAAGAGATTAATGAGAGACTGTCTCGCAGCTAATCGGTAAACACCCACAGCATAACGTTCAGCCCTCTTAAAGGTGTTTAAGGAAGACTGTAGGCCATATCCGTGTCCCTGCCGTGTCCCGGAGTGTTATGGTTTTCCAAATGTCAAAAGTACCTCATTCCCATTCCAGGCTGCCTGAACAGAAATAACTTCATCTCACGCCTAACAGTTGGGTCAATCTCCGACCATCTCACCAAAGATATGCCGTGAAAGGTAGAAGCTCCTGGAATAGTGTCCTGGAATTTTAGTCCACCTTAAGACCACATGGTTCTCGCTCTTCCGATGTCAGCTAGGAATGATGACGTCACCCACAAATCGGCTACACCGGTAGTTCCCAACTAATCGGTTCTCGAGTTTAGTTAACTAAGAGGGTGGTTTGTATACAAAGGTGGTGTACCAGTCATTGCACTCTGCAACTGTAGGGGGCGCCCAGGAGCAAAACACACCAATTCTCACATAAGGCTGTATATAGTGTACATGTGGAACTTCTTATTACACAGATGTATGTATATTGGTGTATGTATATATGTTGGTATGTATGCTCTGTGCAGAGAGCCCCCTGACGTTGGCGGCCCACCTGGAGAACGCGGTGGAGATGATTAAAGCCCTAAAGAACGGAGGAGCTCACCTGGACTTCAGAGCCAAAGACGGCATGACCGCTCTGCACAAAGCAGCTCGATCCAAAAACAACACCACACTGACGGTACGGAGCGAGAGTGGGAGTGAGAGAGTGAGAGTGAAGATAAGGTGGGGGACAGTGATGGAGACGGATCGATAGAGAGAGGGAGAGGTCAGATTGATGTAGAGAAAATCACAGGTCTGGGATGAAGTGGTTTGTTTTCGCCGTGTTCTCAGAGCTGGATTTGCTGGAGCTGTGGTCTTACAGGGTCGTGTACGTGTGTGGTATACTTACGTTACCGAACTCCATCAGCTCCACCGTCCATACAGGACACTCTGTAGGTGTACAGCTCCAGACTGTAGTCCATCTGTCTCTCTGTGTACTGGATTACCCTGTTCTTCAATGGTCAGGGTTAGGGTTAGGGTTGCACTGTGCAGCAGCAGATGAGCTATCGTCTCTGACTGTCGGAGCCCGTCACTAAAGGAGGTGGCCAGTGCTGCGACTGTCTCTTGTAGTGGGTGAGAGGTGTTCTCCATCATCCTCCTCTCCTGAACCCCACCTCCACAGCGCACAGCCCAGCACAGCTTTGTCTAGTTACCTCCCACCTGCAGTCGCAATGCCACCCACCTCCCAACAGACAGTGCTGTAGACGAGTGGACCCTGTATCCCCAATGACCCAAGCCCCCTCGGCAGGTGGAGCCTGCTCTGGCCTTTCTTGTACAGAACGTGTGCGTTGGCCAACCAGTCCAGTTTATTAATCAGATCAACACACAGGTTACCTGTACCTAGGTGTTACCTAGGTTACCTGTACCTAGGTATTGCCTGAGTTACCTGTACCTAGGTTTTACCTGAATTACCTGTACCTAGGTATTACCTAAGTTATCTGTACCTAGGTTTTACCTCAGTTACCTGTACCTAGGTATTACCTGGGTTACCTGTGCCTAGATATTACCTGGGTTACCTGTACTTAGGTATTACCGGGGTTACCTGTGCCTAGGTATTACCCGAGTTACCTGTACCTAGGTATTACCTGAGTTACCTGTACCTAGGTATTACCTGGGTTACCTGTACCTAGGTATTACCTGGGTTACCTGTACTTAGGTATTACCTGGGTTACCTGTACCTAGGTGTTACCGGGGTTACCTGTACCTAGGTATTACCAGGGTTACCTGTACCTAGGTATTACCCGAGTTACTAGTACCTGAGATACCTATACCTAGGTATTACCTGGGTTACCTGTACCTAGGTTTCACCTGAGTTACCTGTACCTAGGTGTTACCTGAGTTATCTGTACCTAGGTTTTACCTGAGTTACCTGTACCTAGGTGTTATCTGGGTTACCAGACAGCATCCTCGTTTAGGTGCTTCATCTGCTGGAGCCCTCTTCTTCCCCTATTTCCTGTGACTGGGCTAAGACTGAACTATGGCTGTTTGGGTCTGCAACACACAGAGGTCTTCGCTCCAGACCAGACCAGTTACAGGTCACTTATCGCCACTCGCACGCGACCGCAGGTGTGCAGGTTGACGATTGCGCCACTCAAACAGCATATAAGTCCTCGCTCTCTATCCCTCTGGTGCAGAAGTTTCGGCACCCCAGCAGAACCACTTAAGGAGGAATGGTAAAATGTGAGTGGGCAGCTTTGCCTGGCGTTTATTGGAATGGCTCGAATCATGTTTAATGCTCTGAAGTGCGCCCTCTGGTGGCAGCGGATGTGAGTAGTTGTCTTGCGGTGGAAAATGCCCCCAGGTCTCTAGATGAATCTCAAGTCTGATAAATGTTCTATCTCAGTAGTTATCGTTACTGCTTGATCGCCCCGCCCCCATACTGTATAATGTATGTTATGTTTTAGATTGGATTTGTCACACTGTCCTCTCTGTGTGATCAGACTCTACTGGAGTTGGGTGCGTCTCCAGACTACAAGGACAGCCGTGGACTGACCGCTCTGTACCACACGGCCATGGTGGGAGGCGACCCGGCCTGCTGCGAGCTCCTGCTCCACGAGCACGCCTCC
>JAMWET010005941.1:5000-45000 GCA_024036415.1 Prochilodus magdalenae | reverse complement strand
CACTAACAGGAGGACTCATGGAGGACACCACTGCTCGCTGGAGGTCTGTAATGGTGGATGTTGGGTCAGTCAGGTACGGAGATCAGACCCGTCCTTGCTCATGATGCCAGACCTGCCCACCTGGTTGCGTTCCTGTCAGGTGATTATTCCTGGGTGCAGATAATTGTGACTATATAAACGCTCCCTGGAACCGTTCTCTCGGAATTCTCTGTGTAATCCGGGGAGTGATGGAGCATGAGGGGTAGCAGTAGTGTCCAGCAGGCACAGTCCAGATTGGGTTTCAGGTTTAGCTAGTCATGCAGCTGTAGGTGTGATGGAGCTAGCTGTGTGTATCTAGGAGGTGACCTGTCTGTGTTGTAGGCCTGAGCGGAGCTGGTTGATGGTGTTGGGGCGTGTCCTGTGCTGTGCTGACCTTATCAGCTTCACTTCTATAAGGACCCTGATGTGGAGGAGCCTGAATATGGAGGTAGGGGTGTCTGGTTCTGAGTGTCTGGGTGGAGTAGCCCACTGTACAGTGTATCTACAGTTAGTCGGCTCTGAATGGGACGCTTTAAAAATGAGTTTATTTGTAAGTATGGGTGGGGCTAAACTACTCTAGGCTGGATGGGTGGGGCTAAACTACTGTAGGCTGAAAGAGTGGGGCTAAGATGCTGTAGGCTGAATGGGTGTGGCTAAAATGCTGCAGGGGATGAATGGGTGGGGCTAAACTGCTGTAGGCTGAATGGGTGGGGCTAAACTACTGTAGGCTGAATGGATGTAGCTAAACTGCAGTAGACTGAATGGGTGTGGCTGAGATGCTGTATACTACATGGGTGGGGCTAAACTACTGTAGGCTGAAAGAGTGGGGCTGAGATGCTGTAGACTACATGGGTGGGGCTAAACTACTGCAGGCTGGATGGGTGGAGCTAAACTGCAGTAGACTGAATGGGTGGGGCTAAGATGCTGTAGGCTGAATGGGTGTGGCTAAAATGCTGCAGGGGATGAATGAGTGGGGCTTAAACTGCAGTAGCTGAATGGGTGGAGCTAAAACTGATATAGGCTGAATGGGTGTGGCTAATATGCTGTAGGATGAATGGGTGGAGTTGAACTGCTATAAGCTGAATAGGTGAGGCCGAACTGCTGTAGTGTAAACAGGTTGGCCTAAACTGCTTTAGCTGAATGGGTGGAGCTAAAACCGTTATAGGGTGAATGGGTGGGGCTAAAATGCTATAATCTGAAAGGGTGGGGCTAAACTGTTGTGAGGGCTAAGGCTTGTTGAGAAATGTGTTTGTGGTTACCGTGTACGTGCGTTTCCTGTGATACGGGCCCTTTAATGTGAGATCTGAACAAAATACCAGACCGTGTGGAAATATCAGAGGCAGCTCTGACTCAGCCATGCCCAGGATGCTGAAGTTCAGAGAGAGATAGATGAGATGGAAGAGGGGGGGAAGGCGAGGGGTCAAGGGGTCACCTGGTGGACCTCGTGCCAGCCGTTCTCGTCCTGGCAGCAGACGGAGGCGTGCTCGTGGAGCAGGAGCTCGCAGCAGGCCGGGTCGCCTCCCACCATGGCCGTGTGGTACAGAGCGGTCAGTCCACGGCTGTCCTTGTAGTCTGGAGACGCACCCAACTCCAGTAGAGTCTGATCACACAGAGACCCCCCCCCCCCCCGAGAGGACAGTGTGACAAATCCAAATCTAAAACATAAACATACATTATACAGTATGGGGGGCGGGGCGATCAAGCAGTAAACGATAACTACTGAGATAGAACATTTATCAGACTTGAGATTCATCTAGAGACCTGGGGGCATTTTCCACCGCAAGACAACTACTCACATCCGCTGCCACCAGAGGGCGCACTTCAGAGCATTAAACATGATTCGAGCCATTCCAATAAACGCCAGGCAAAGCTGCCCACTCACATTTTACCATTCCTCCTTAAGTGGTTCTGCTGGGGTGCCGAAACTTCTGCACCAGAGGGATAGAGAGCGAGGACTTATATGCTGTTTGAGTGGCGCAATCGTCAACCTGCACACCTGCGGTCGCGTGCGAGTGGCGATAAGTGACCTGTAACTGGTCTGGTCTGGAGCGAAGACCTCTGTGTGTTGCAGACCCAAACAGCCATAGTTCAGTCTTAGCCCAGTCACAGGAAATAGGGGAAGAAGAGGGCTCCAGCAGATGAAGCACCTAAACGAGGATGCTGTCTGGTAACCCAGATAACACCTAGGTACAGGTAACTCAGGTAAAACCTAGGTACAGATAACTCAGGTAACACCTAGGTACAGGTAACTCAGGTGAAACCTAGGTACAGGTAACCCAGGTAATACCTAGGTATAGGTATCTCAGGTACTAGTAACTCGGGTAATACCTAGGTACAGGTAACCCTGGTAATACCTAGGTACAGGTAACCCCGGTAACACCTAGGTACAGGTAACCCAGGTAATACCTAAGTACAGGTAACCCAGGTAATACCTAGGTACAGGTAACCCAGGTAATACCTAGGTACAGGTAACTCAGGTAATACCTAGGTACAGGTAACTCGGGTAATACCTAGGCACAGGTAACCCCGGTAATACCTAAGTACAGGTAACCCAGGTAATATCTAGGCACAGGTAACCCAGGTAATACCTAGGTACAGGTAACTGAGGTAAAACCTAGGTACAGATAACTTAGGTAATACCTAGGTACAGGTAATTCAGGTAAAACCTAGGTACAGGTAACTCAGGCAATACCTAGGTACAGGTAACCTAGGTAACACCTAGGTACAGGTAACCTGTGTGTTGATCTGATTAATAAACTGGACTGGTTGGCCAACGCACACGTTCTGTACAAGAAAGGCCAGAGCAGGCTCCACCTGCCGAGGGGGCTTGGGTCATTGGGGATACAGGGTCCACTCGTCTACAGCACTGTCTGTTGGGAGGTGGGTGGCATTGCGACTGCAGGTGGGAGGTAAACTAGACAAAGCTGTGATGGGGCTGTGCGCTGTGGAGGTGGGGTTCAGGAGAGGAGGATGATGGAGAACACCTCTCACCCACTACAAGAGACAGTCGCAGCACTGGCCACCTCCTTTAGTGACGGGCTCCGACAGTCAGAGACGATAGCTCATCTGCTGCTGCACAGTGCAACCCTAACCCTAACCCTGACCATTGAAGAACAGGGTAATCCAGTACACAGAGAGACAGATGGACTACAGTCTGGAGCTGTACACCTACAGAGTGTCCTGTATGGACGGTGGAGCTGATGGAGTTCGGTAACGTAAGTATACCACACACGTACACGACCCTGTAAGACCACAGCTCCAGCAAATCCAGCTCTGAGAACACGGCGAAAACAAACCACTTCATCCCAGACCTGTGATTTTCTCTACATCAATCTGACCTCTCCCTCTCTCTATCGATCCGTCTCCATCACTGTCCCCCACCTTATCTTCACTCTCACTCTCTCACTCCCACTCTCGCTCCGTACCGTCAGTGTGGTGTTGTTTTTGGATCGAGCTGCTTTGTGCAGAGCGGTCATGCCGTCTTTGGCTCTGAAGTCCAGGTGAGCTCCTCCGTTCTTTAGGGCTTTAATCATCTCCACCGCGTTCTCCAGGTGGGCCGCCAACGTCAGGGGGCTCTCTGCACAGAGCATACATACCAACATATATACATACACCAATATACATACATCTGTGTAATAAGAAGTTCCACATGTACACTATATACAGCCTTATGTGAGAATTGGTGTGTTTTGCTCCTGGGCGCCCCCTACAGTTGCAGAGTGCAATGACTGGTACACCACCTTTGTATACAAACCACCCTCTTAGTTAACTAAACTCGAGAACCGATTAGTTGGGAACTACCGGTGTAGCCGATTTGTGGGTGACGTCATCATTCCTAGCTGACATCGGAAGAGCGAGAACCATGTGGTCTTAAGGTGGACTAAAATTCCAGGACACTATTCCAGGAGCTTCTACCTTTCACGGCATATCTTTGGTGAGATGGTCGGAGATTGACCCAACTGTTAGGCGTGAGATGAAGTTATTTCTGTTCAGGCAGCCTGGAATGGGAATGAGGTACTTTTGACATTTGGAAAACCATAACACTCCGGGACACGGGCCAGGGACACGGATATGGGCCTACAGTCTTCCTTAAACACCTTTAAGAGGGCTGAACGTTATGCTGTGGGTGTTTACCGATTAGCTGCGAGACAGTCTCTCATTAATCTCTTTTAGCTCTCGCCAACCAATAGAAGCCAAAATCTTTTTATCTTCTTCCAACAATGTCTTCATCCGTCTCTTCCCAGCCTGTGCCATGATGTCCATGCTGGGAATACCGAGCTGGATTCTTCTTACAACTGCTAAAGATCTGTAGTAGTTGTTGTGTGTACATGGAGCCGGTAAAAGCATTACATGGATCTGGACACACTCCTCCAAGGTTACATAGAGCTGTATGTGGCATTCCGGGGCTGGAGTGGGAATGACAGAGGTGCCGTGCTCCCTATTATGTGACAGATATACAGAATGTTGCTTTAGCTATCTCTGTGTAATTTGTCCCGTGTTTGTGGATAACACTCTTGGGTGTGGTAGTACCTTCAGGCTCATGCAGGTGGCGCTGTGACGAGGACGATGGGCTATAAATCCCTGTGGTCTAGGTGTGAGTGACAGGATCCATAGATTGGGAAGAGGTGCTACAGTGCAGGGGAGTGTCTCGGTTCCATGTGTGGAAAATGGCTCCAGAGCAGATGGTAATGATTGGCTAAAAGGAGGGACTGCATGTGGGCGTGGCCAAAGACCATAGTGTGAAGGAAGTAGCTGAATCTGTGTGGAAGCGTACGGTCATACGGGTCTACCAGCAGTGGATACAATCCCAGCCTACAGGGAATTCTCCTCAGAACTGGGCCAGGGAAGGCATCCACCAAATCTGGACCACCTGACCAGTTCTCTGATGTGTCTGAACACTGATGTGGCTACATCCAGAACCTCGTCCAGTACATGCCCAGTCCAGCTGGTGGAGGTGTGACACGCTGGTAGGTACGGTTCAGCCGCAGGGGACTCGTTCTTGTCTCCTGGGTGTGATCTGTCTAGGGTGTTTGCCTTCTGCTCCGTAAGCACTGGGACAGACTCCAGCATCCCATAGATCCCATACGTCCAACATAAACATACGCTAGTGCCGGTAGTAATGATATGTCCCGTATGAATCACACGCCCTGTATGATTATCCACTTTGGTGCTCCGGTGAAGCCTTTGAACACGTTTTCCCTCGTGGCTGTTGTCACTTCATTCTATACGTGTCAGATTATATTGATTTCGGCTAACCGCTGAGCGGCGAGTGGGCAGAGACGGACAATTATCTCCGAACGCAGAGGAGATCCGTGTCACTGTGGAAATAACCTGCTATTACAGCAGCTTTCAGACGGAGAACAGGCGAAAGCGCTCCTCTGTCCCGCACTCCATTATGAATGAGCAGGTAAACGACACCCTCCTCTGCTTTTAACCTCGGGAACTCACAGCGTGTGTCAACAAGGAGGAATTGAGTGAAGAGCGTGAGCACAGCTCCCGTTAACGCGCTCAGGAGCCGAGCTGCAGGGCGGACGTTTCACTTCCCACTATATTACACAGAACCCACATTATACCATCTCCTACACATGACCCAGCCGACAGGGCAGCCTGCAGCTTCTGCGACTGTGTACTGGAGATACCCGGATGGTGTTCTACTCCAGTCAGAGGTTCTAGTGTACGGGTGGAGCTATCTTCATGGTGTACTGGAGATACCCGGATGGTGTTCTACTCCAGTCGGAGCTTCTAGTGTACAGGTGGAGCTATCTTCATGGTGTACTGGAGATACCCGGATGGTGTTCTACTCCAGTCGGAGCTTCTAGTGTACAGGTGGAGCTATCTTCATGGTGGTACTGGAGATCCCGGATGGTGTTCTACTCCCAGTCGGAGGTTCTAGTGTACAGGGGGAGCTATCTTCATGGTGTACTGGAGATACCCGGATGGTGAGTTCTACTCCAGTCGGAGGTTCTAGTGTACAGGCAGAGCTATCTTCATGGTGTTCTGGAGATACCCGGATGGTGTTTCTACTCCAGTCAGGGGTTTTCTAGTGTACGGGTGGAAGCTATCTTCATGGTTGACTGGAGATACCTGGATGGTGTTCTCTACTCCAGTCAGAGGTTCTAGTGTACAGGTGGAGCTATCAAAACTTCATGGTTGTACTGGAGATACCCGGGTGGTGTTCTACTCCAGTCAGAGGTTCTAGTGTACAGGTGGAGCTATCTTCATGGTGTACTGGAGATACCCGGATGGTGTTCTACCTCCTAGTATAACTGTGGGTGTAGTGGTTGTAGTGGGTGGTGTTCATCGGAATGAGCCTCAGAAAGTTAAAATATACAGGTCTGAAGATTAATAAAAGATGAAGTCGCTTTAGATGATCAGTTTAGAGTGAAGTAGCCGAGGGGAGCTAACAGCTAGGCTAACCGTATCTCAGGTGAAACTGAGCAGCGTTAGCAGCAGCTAGCTCTAAACAGTGGATACAGTAATAACAGCTCTGAGGTAAATGTGAGGTCACTGGTCATGTGACTGTATTAGTATACCACACTGTAGGTCAGAACCTGTTACTGTACTGTATACCACACACAGGGGGCGTACACAGTGTGCAGTACATGCTACCGTACAGCAGTGCAGCATTTCGAACACAGTCTCTATCTCACATGATGCCCTAAATGTGTTTAAGCAGTGGGGAGCTGAACTTCAACCTCCTCTGCTGTCACTGCAGACCGGCAGGGTCGCCTACAGAGCACCGCTAGCAGCCTGAAGAGCAAAGAACAGCAAATGGATCAGAGGTAGCAGCGTGTGGTACCTGGCTAGTAAATACATGTGTACATCTGTTATCAAACACCTCATCAAAGGTGTGTTAATAAAGCTGACAGGTATCGTGTTAAGTCAGAGTGAATGTTGATGCTGCACTGAAAAGCCAAGAGCATCCCGTTTTAATGTTGTTTACAGGATGGCATGATGTCCTACCTGCTACCACAGGGCGCTAGTTAGCTTGCTAATGCGCTTTTTCAATGACCTCAGTAGGGTTCAGCCAGCATGCTTCAGCTAGCATGTTTCCTTATAGCGCTGTAGCACTGCTAACAAGAGTCAGCTATCTGAACCAAACAGCCCAAGTAATATCTGTGTACACGATGTCCATGATTAGCTTGTGTGTGTTCTGTAAACAGACGGGTAATAAAGGTTCATGCTTTATTAAAGTGCCACTGAACGCATTAGCAGGTTCGGCCTGAGCTAACATGGCTAGCGTGTGGATGTACAGAGCAGTGTGCAGGAGCACAGGAGCGCTCGTCCTTTCTAACACCACCCGAACATCAGTCTTTCTCTTAACACAAACATCCATACAGGCCATAAAGCTCTGATACTGTAGCTCCCGTACTGTACAGCAGAAGATCAATGCGATTGAGCGTGTTAAAGGGCAGACAGGCTGAAATAGGACCGGTCTGTGATTGATGAAAGAAGCTAAGGCCAAGAGAACCTCAAACTAGAACCGGCACTGATGGTATACAGGCAGGACCCTGCCCACCTTAAAGCACCCCATCTGGTTTCATTACTGTGGTTAACAATGTTAATGTGGTTCCAAAAATATATAATATAATATAATATAATATAATATAATATAATATAATATAATATAATATAATATAATATAATATAATATAATATAATATAATATAAACATTTTTATTGCTGTGTCTTTTATGACTGATGCATGTTAATGAGCTGTGTTGTAATTGGCTGCTCTGCTGCTCTGTGTTTTCTTGAATCAATAAATTAACAAGCTAAACCACTAAATTGAGTTTGACAGGGCTGGGCTAAACTGCCAAACTGCCAAAGGTTATATAGGTTATATATATATATATATATATATATATATATATATATACACACGCCACACACACACTCTATTGCCAAAAGTATTTGCTCCCCTGCCCATCACACACATATGAACTTGAGCTACATCCCATTCTTAATCCATAGGGTTTAATATGAAGCTCCACCCTTTACAGCTAGAACAGCTCCAACTCTTCTGGGAATTCCTTCCACAAGGGTTGGGAATGTGTTTATGGGAATTTCCCTCAGAAGTGCAGTTGTGAGGTCAGACTCTGATGTTGGATGAGAAGGCCTGGCTCTCAGTCTCCACTCTAATCCATCCCAAAGGTGTTCTATCGGGTGGAGGTCAGGACTCTGTGCAGTACAGTCCGGTTCCTCCACACCAAACTCGCTCCTCTATGTCTTTGTGGAGCTTGCTCTGCGCACTGGTGCTCAGGGGGGGAAGGAAGGAGCATGAAGTGATGCTCCCATCGTAGAGACCACTGCACAAGTTATGCTGAGGGGAGTTCTGACCTGGGGAGCTTCAGGGTGTTGGTCAGGGTGGGGCTCGACAGCATTATGTGGGAATAAGATGAATTGTGATGAATGTTGCTGTGGCCCAGCATTAAATGATCCACGGCCCGGTACCGGCCTACAGCCCAGAGTCTAGCAACCTGTGTGGACTGAACACAGTGATACACTGCTTAGTGTGTGTGTGGTCATACCCCCCGTGTCTGGATCGTGGTAGTTGGGGTCCAGCCCTCGATCCAGCATTTTGGAGATTTTCTCTATCTGGTGATTCTGGATATAATCCATAAACTTCCTCAGGTTGGCCTAGAGAGAGAGAGAGAGAGAGAGAGAGAGAGAGAGAGAGAAAGAGAGAGAGTGAGAGAGAGGAGAGAGAGTGAGAGAGTGAGAGAGAGAGGAGAGAGAGTGAGAGAGTGAGAGAGAGAGGAGAGAGAGTGAGAGAGTGAGAGAGAGAGAGAGAGAGAGAGAGAGAGAGTGAGTGAGAGAGTGTGAGAGAGAGAGAGAGAGAGAGAGAGAGAGAGAGAGAGAGAGAGAGAGAGTGAGAGAGAGAGAGAGAGAGAGAGAGAGAGACAGAGAGAGAGAGAGAGAGAGAGAGAGAGTGAGAGAGAGAGAGAGAGAGAGAGAGAGAGAGAGAGAGAGAGAAAGAGAGAGAGTGAGAGAGAGAGAGAGAGAGAGAGAGAGAGAGAGAGGATGGAGAGAGAGAGAGAGAGAGAGGGGAGAGAGAGAGAGGGAGTGAGAGAGAGAGAGAGAGAGATATTAGTTTAACTGAGGATTGGAGAGCTCCTGTGTGTTTGAGGACAGTTATTAATAGGTAACAGAGCAGCTCCCTAAACACCGGCAAAAAGAGGAGCGAGGAAGAGGAGGAGAGGAGGAGATGAAGGTCAGGAGACAGAGGGAGGAGAAGCAGAAGTCTCTGTGGCGACCGTAGGCTGGTGGCTAGCTTAGAGACAGCGTTAGAAAATAAAAGAGATAAATAATAAACATCAGAGTAAAACTTTCAGGACCGCCCACAAGCCCTCCTCTCCGCCACCCTCGGGAACGATGGGTCATCGTCATCAGGGACAGGAGACTATCCCATCCCACCTGTACACAGAGCTGATCCCCACAGCAGGGAGAGCATCATGGCTGAACCAAACACCGTTATCCGCTTTCAGGTGCGGCAAATATGGGCTTCTGGAACAGACCGGGAAAACCTGGAACACACTGCGGAATCTGAAATCTCCAGCGACCCATTTCATCCCCATCAGATCCACAGAAACAGTCTGTATGTGCTACACGTTATATCTGTATTCCCTGCTGTCCGAACAAACCCTCATACATCCTAAACGGAAACTTTACTGGGAACACGGAGCGGCGTTCCATGTCGCATGTTCTGTTTTCCATTTCCCTGTTTCATTGTCCCGTTTTGCTAATTCCACGTTCCATATCTGAGTTATAGGTTTTGAGTTTACATGGATGTTTAAAAACACATTTGAAATCACAGGGAACACGGTCTGTGTATTCCTGCCCTGTGCTCCATGTTCAAATTTCACATTCCATATCCCGTTTCTGGATTACGAGTTTCCATTGAGGTTTTATAAACACTCTAAAATCATAAGTTCCTGTCCTCTGTCCAAAACTCCATGTTCTGTGATCCAGTTTCCAAGTTTAGTGTTCTATGTCCTGGCCCTGTGTTCCGAATTCTGTGTTCCACATTCAGAATTTCACGTTCCGAGTTCCGTGTTCTGAGGAACATTACTTTTAATGTAAGTGAAGGTAACCAGACTTGGATTACTCACTCCTGGCCAATTCCTTTAATCCAACCGGAGCTTTCAAACTAAGGTACAGGGTTTACATCCTGAATACTCAATATAAAATATTTATACAGTGATGTGAAAAAGTGTTTGCCCCCTTCATGATTTCTTATTATTTTGCATGTTTGTCTCTGAAATGTTTCAGATCATCAAACAAATTTAAAGATTAGTCAAAGACCATGACTCCACCATAAGAAAGAGACTGGGCAAAAATGGCCTGCATTGCAGAGTGCCAAGACCAAAACCACTGCTGAGCTAAAAGAACATTAAGGCTCGTCTCAGTTTCACCAGAAAACATCTGGATGATGCCCAAGACTTCTGGGAAAACACTCTGTGGACTGACGAGACAGATGTTGAACTTTCTGGAGGGTGTGTGTCCCGTTACATCTGGCGTAACAGTAACACCGCATTCAGAAAGAGAACATCACACCTACAGTAAAGTATGGTGGTGGTAGTGTGATGGTCTGGGGCTGTTTCCTGCTTCAGGAACTGAAAGACTCGATAAATGGAACCATGGTTCCGCTGTCTACCAAAAGATCCTGAAGGAGAACGTCCAGCCATCTGTTCGTAACCTCAAGCTGAAACGAACTTTGGTTCTGCAGCAGGACACTGATCCAGAACACACCAGCAGGTCCACCTCAAAGTAAAGAGTTTGGAGTGGCCAAGTCAAAGTCCTGACCTGAATCCTACGGAGATGCTGTGGCATGACCTTAAAAAGGCGGTTCATGCTGGAAAACCCTCCAGTGTGGCTGAATTCCAACAACTCTGCAAAGATGAGTGGGCCAGAATTCCTCCACAGCGCTGTGAAGACTCATCACAAGTTACCGCAAGCGCTTACCAGTGGTTATTAGGTTTAGGGGGCAAACACTTTTTCACACAGGGCCATGTGAGTTTGGATTTTTTTTCTCCCTTAATAATAAAAACCTTCATTTAAAACTGCATTGTTTGTTTACTTGTGTGGTCTTTAACTAATATTAAATTTGTTTGATGATCTGAAACATTTAAGAGACAAACATGCACAAAAATAAGACATCATGCAGGGGGCAAACACTTTTTCACACCACTGTAGATGTAACACACACTAACTGCTTATTTAACAGATCATTAATGTGACTTTAACATCCCGGTGAGATATGAAACATGAAATGTGCACAGCTCTCAGCTCCTCTACTGTCAGCATCAATAACCATATCAGTGTGTAATCCGATCATTCCCGAGAGAACCAGATCCCGGCGCTCCGACGCTGAGCTGAATAAAACATCACCGCAGACAAACAGCTCAATAAGCACGCCTCGGCTGAATCCGAAAACACGCAAAACATGAAACGATGAGAGACCGTGTGTGGGACTGTGTCTGTTCCTCACGGACTCGGGTCCTGGCTGTGTTACCGGACAGTGAATCTGGACCAGCAGGCGTCCAGACAGTCCACGTTCACTCCTCCAGCAGGATGTCTCATGGTGCTGGAGAAGGTGTTCCCACAAAACACTCGGATATCTAAACAACGGAGCTCAACTTCAGGCTAAACTTCCGGCTAGACGGCCAGCTAAACTTCCGGCTAAACTTCCGGCTAAACTTCCGGCTAAACTTTCAGTTAAACTTCCGGTTAAACTTTCGGTTAAACTTCCGGTTAAACTTCCTGCTAAACATTCTGGCTAAACTTCCGGCTAAACTTCTGGCTAGACGGCCGGCTAAACTTCCGGTTAAACTTCCCGCTAAACTTCTGGTTAGACGGCTAGCTAAACTTCCGGCTAAACTTTCGGTTAAACTTCCGGTTAAACTTCCGGTTAAACTTTCGGTTAAACATTCTGGCTAAACTTCTGGCTAAACTTCCGGCTAAACTTCTGGCTAGACGGCCGGCTAAACTTCCGGTTAAACTTCTGGTTAAACTTCCGGTTAAACTTCCCGCTAAACTTCCCGCTAAACTTCTGGCTAGACGGCCGGCTAAACTTCCGGTTAAACTTCCGGCTTCACTGCCCCTCTAAAAAATGGGGAAATTACCTGAGACTAAGGCTAAAAGCATGTGGCAGCTTTCTAACAAGATCTATAGGAGTTCTACAGGAAGCTGGTGGTCTCTAATGGTAACCATTCAGCCACTTGCCTATCAGGTTTCGATCCTAGTGGTCTAACTTAGCCTGTGGACCTTATCAGGGTTGAATTCCGCTTCTCTGTCGAATCAAAGCAGACTCTACTGCATAGCCTGCGCAGGTGGCCTAGGTTGTTAGGGGTGTTTACGCTTCTGTGTTGGTGTGTCTACGTCACTCTGCAGTTACACCTCCAGAACACTAGTTGGGGATGTGGTTTCTGTGCCACTGTGTTGACTTCCTTACCGTTCTACAAACGAGGGTGGCTGAAATTGAGTGGACTAAGCTGGAGTAGGAGCTAACAGCTGTAGAACAGCAGTTCAGTGTTCGTACAGTCTGTGGTCCGACTGGATTTTAAAGTGGTGGCGAAGCCGGAATGATGATGCCACCAAGCGGACCAATCACAGCTGTTGTGGTCTGCACTGTCATGCCAGACTACCTTATTGGGTATGCGACTACACGGTACCCACACCGTGCTTACAGCATAGACTCAACGCAGACTGGCCTTTACGTCTTACACCAACATGATCCTCGTACTCTAACACCAATAGGGCGGCCACACATCCGGTTATACATCGGACAGTCCTCCGTCCGGCGCAGTACCTGGACGGACACCTATTAGTCCTCTTTTCGGGATGGACTACTTCAAATCTTCACTCGCCAACAATATTATGTGTGTCATTGGCTTTGCATTTTATTGGTTTAACAAGGTCATGTGACATCGTGACTCTCTAAATGCTAGTCAGTTAGCAAGCTCCCGTCTGACTCACCAATGTCATCCATTCCAGCCAGTTAGGCGAGTAAAGCATCACGTATGTGTTGTACAGGTTAGGATATGGTTTTAACTCCAGGATCCAGGTTCTAGGATCCAGGTTCTAGGATCTAGGTTCTAGGATCGTGTCCCGTGCGAGTATCGCCAGAGTGTTGAGTGCCGCTCACTGACCTTCGTATGTAATTTGGCAATCTGCTTCTCGTCCACATTGGGCTGCTTGTAGACTCTGCTTTTGTAGCGGAACTGTAAGAGCATAAACACACAACGAGATGAGTCATGATGAGGGGCTCAGGGATGCAGTTAGCACCATGCTACATTAGCCTGGCAGCTCTAGTGTGAAACTGAACACCAGACTTTAGGAGTCCTGGCTGACTGTATGTACAGCCTGCGAGGGGTGGGAGGGGCTCTCTGGGCTATTCCTTTATTAACGGGAATGCTGTGGGATGCCTGGGACGGCTCTCACCTCCAGTGATGGAACCCCTTTGCTAACAGGCTGTGGATACTCCCGGAGGAGTCGTTCTTCGTCCAGGAACTTGCCGTCTCGGCCGTTGCTGGCTGGCTGGAAGAGTCCATAGTTCAGAACGTCCTTCAGGCTCTGGCTCAGTGTGCACAGGATCCGCTGCTTGGCCACCCACACGGTGGCGTCCGGGTTAAACCTCATACATTTCTGGAGGAGTAACAGAAAAACACCAGACGGAGGGAAACAGGAGCGTTTAGTGCTGAACCTAGTAGAATTCTATATATATATCAAATTCTATAGAATGAGGTGTAGCACAACCATGGAAAGTGACCTGGAGTAACCATGGAAATGGGTGTAGTGTTAGCATGGAAACTGATGTAGCATAACAATGGAAACAGGTGTAGCATTACAGTGGAAACATATTAAGCGTAACAATGGAAATGGGTGTAATGTAACCATGGAAACTACTTTAGTGTAACCATAGAAACTGATGCAGTGTAACCACAGAAATAGGTTTAGTGCAACCAGAGAAACTGATGCAGTGTAACTATGGAAATGGGTGTAGAGTAACCGTGGAAACTGGTGTAGCGAAACCATGGGAACATGTATAGTATAACCATGGAATCTAGTGCAGTGTAACTATGGAAATGGGTGTAGAGTAACCATGGAAACTGGTGTAGCGAAACCATGGGAACAGGTATAGTATAACCATGGAATCTAATGCAGTGCAACCATGGAAACCGATGTAGCATAACCATTGAAATGGGTTCAGTGTTACCAGGGAGACATAGTAGTGTAACTATGGGAATGGGTGTAGAGCAACCAGGGAAACCGATGTAGGATAACCTTGGAAATAGGTTTAGTGTGAGTCTTTAGGGGACATTCTGGTCGTTTCTAAACACATCTAACACAGTTTATGGGTGACGTGTGCAGATGTTCACACGTAAACATGTTTTAATTACATTGTCACATCTTCTCTCAGCTTGTGTTCACATGTGAAAATCTTGATTCCAGGGGATGCTCTGGAAAAGCTAAAAGCACAGCAGGGCGGATACTTAGAAGCGGCCCTTTAGTTTTCCTGCTCGCTGACTAACGCTGAAGGCACCTAGTGATACACTAAGGGTACTGCTCGGTGGAAGACTGTCATGGGTGGTATTCACTAGCCTGAACATCAGAAGGCTCTCATTATCACCATTATCTCAACATTATCACCGTTATCACCATTTTATCACCATTATCATCAATTTCATTATTATCTCTGCATTATCACCAGTCCCACTGTTGTCTTGGCATTATCATATTATCTCCATTATCACAATTATCTCAGCATTTATATCATTGTCACCACTAACACCACCATCATTTTCTCAGCATTATCATTATCACCATCACCATCATTACCATTGTCTTAGCATTATCACCATTGTCCCAGCATTATCACCAGTATCACCATTAACTCAGCATTATCACCAGTATCACCATTAACTCAGCATTATCACCATTACCTTACCATATCACCATTATCTCAGCATTATCATTTTCACCATTGTCATTATCACAATTATCCCAGCAGTATCACTATGATCATCATTATCTCACCATTCCCACAGGTGCTGTGTCGTGTATTTGCATAATGCTGGACACTGTAGAGAGACAACCATGATGGAGGGAGACGAGATCCGAAACGGTGAATTCAGTCAAGCAGTGAGGCTGTGCGGTGCAATGCCGCTCTACAGAATTACTTACTACACAACATGACACACAACAACGGATGATGGTTTTAGGCACGCCAGATTCAGGTGTAGATGTAAGGATGGTCTAGGGCCAACTGCCAAAAGCCCCCTGACCTAATATCCATGCTGGAAGGAATTCAGACCAACAATGGCTGCTGAGCGACTCTTTGACTGCACACCGTTATATAGAGACAGTACAGGCACACGGTGGCCCGATACACGCTGTACAGAGTCCCACTCAGCCCTGCCACAGGGCTACACCAAATAACGCAGGATTAGGTGTTACGGCCAGCGACATTCTGGGTTTATTACTGCACAGCTGATGATAGCAGAGCGTTTGGCACTGATAGACGAGTGTGTGTGCGGTGCGAAGCTTTAATCTCGTTGCTGGCGAGCAGCATGTGTGTGTGTGTAGTAGGCAGCAGAAGGCCGGTCAGTCTGAGCAGATGCCTGGCATTTCCTCCTCCGTTATTTAAGGATTCTCCTCCATTAACACGCTTTCATTCAGGCCCGTCAGAATAAGCCCCTGTGCTGGGTTCAGAAACAAACCCAGCACAGCCCACCGCCACTTCATTAGGAGCTACGGCCGTCCGCTCACACTCAGCTCATCAGTCACTGCGTTCAGTGTGTGGAAACACAAGAGAGGTGTTTCTAATAAAGTGGCCAGTGAGTGGAAGCACAAGGCAGGTGTTTCTAATAAAGTGGCCAGTTAGTGGAAGCACAAGGGAGGTGTTTCTAATAAAGTGGCCAGTGAGTTAGCGCTGTGTTAGCACTGTATTAGCTCTGATTTAGCGCTGTGTTAGCACTGTATTAGCTCTGATTTAGCGCTGTGTTAGCGCTGTCTCAACTCAGTGTTAGAGCTGTGTTAGCTCTGTTTTAGTGCTGTGTTAGTGTTGTGTTAGCTCTGTCTCAGCTCAGTGTTAGTGCTGTCTCAGCTCAGTGTTAGCTCTGTGCTCTGTTTTAGCGCTGTTTTAGCTCTGTGTTAGCTCTGTTTTAGTGCTGTGTTAGCTCTGTCTCAACTCAGTGTTAGTGCTGTGTTAGCGCTGTTTTAGCGCTGTCTCAACTCAGTGTTAGCTCTGTGTTAGCTCTGTGTTAGTGCTGTTTTAGCACTGTGTTAGCTCTGTTTTAGTGCTGTGTTAGCTCTGTGTTAGCGCTGTCTCAACTCAGTGTTAGCGCTGTGTTAGCTCTGTGTTAGTGCTGTGTTAGCGCTGTTTTAGCACTGTGTTAGCTCTGTTTTAGTGCTGTGTTAGTGTTGTGTTAGCACTGTGTTAGCTCTGTTTTAGTGTTGTGTTAGCACTGTGTTAGCTCTGTTTTAGTGTTGTGTTAGCTCTGTGTTAGCTCTGTGTTAGTGCTGTGTTAGCGCTGTTTTAGCACTGCGTTAGCTCTGTGTTAGCTCAGTGTTAGTTCAGTGTAGTGTTAGCTCTGTGTTAGCTCAGTGTTAGTTCAGTGTAGTGTTAGCTCTGTGTTAGCTCAGTGTTAGTTCAGTGTAGTGTTAGCTCTGTGTTAGCTCTGTGTTAGCTCAGTGTTAGCTCTGTGTTAGCTCAGTGTTAGCTCTGTTTTAGCGCTGTGTTAACGCTGTGTTAGCTCTGTGTTAGGGCTGTGTTAGCGCTTGTGAAGGGCTTCACAAGTACTTGTCTCACTTCAGTCAATGTACAGTTGGGGCTTAACACACCCTGATGTTAGTACAGTGTGTATGAGGCTGTGTTCACACCTGCTGCGTCTGCACCAGAGCTTTTGTGATCTTGTATAACCTGAGGGTCCAGCTATATGGTGCTGATACTGATTAGGAGTAATTAGGGATCCTTTAAACAGTACAGGCTGAGAAATGAATAACGGGTCCCCTCTGTGATGTTCTGGGGGTGCTGATGAGGTGGGATTGGGTTCTGTGGTTGAGGTGACAGTAAATCTGAACCCCAGTGTCTACAGTGAGCTGCTGGACAACCCGGTTTCCCCTACAGCTCACTACCACAGAGGAACACAACATCCCTAGCCCTGTGTCCCAGTCTCGCCGTTACAGGTCTGCATGTGGGGCTGACTGGCATGATGAACATTCAGGAGCGCTCACACATCTGGACAAAATTCCCAGATTCCAATCCTCCTGGGAATGTGTGGGAGCTACCAGGAAGAACGAGTCAAACACCAGGGAGGGCGTCCACCAAATCTGGACCAGCTGACCAGTTCTTTGATGTAAGAGTGTCTGACCACTGATGTGGCTACATCCAGAACCTGGTCCAGTACATGCCCAGTCCAGTCCCAGCTGTTACTGGTTCTGGTGGAGGTGTTACAGTGTTAGGGACGGTTCAGTCACAGGGGACTCCTTTACTGATCGTAGATATCTTTAAACATCCAAAAAGATATAACCTAAAAAGCTCTAAAATCTGTTTATTAGAAAAATATTAATTTATTATTATTACTTTTTTTTCAATTATAAACCATCTTAATAGTGTAGGTCACTGTCAGCGCTGTCTTGTCAGTATATGGGTGCAAGCAGGAAACAGACGGACACAGCTAAACCTGGCCAGAGCAGAGACATCTCCTGAGGAGACTCGGGTCCTTTGGAGTGCAGGGGGCGCTCCTGAGGACCTTCTTCAATGCTGTGGTGGCATCAGCCATCTTTTATGGAGTGGTCTGCTGGGGCAGCAGCATCTACAGTATTCTACTATTCTACACCAGTCTACTCCTACACCAGTTTACTTCTACACCAGTCTATCTCTACACAAGTCTACTTCTACACTAGCCTATTTCTACACCAGTCTACTTCTACACCAGTCTACTTCTACACCAGTCTATCCTACACCAGTCTACTTCTACACTAGTCTATTTCTACATCAGTCTACTTCTACACTAGTCTATTTCTACATCAGTCTACTTCTACACTAGTCTATTCCTACACCAGTCTACTCCTACACCAGTCTACTTCTACACTAGTCTATTTCTACACCAGTCTACTTCTACACTAGTCTATTCCTACACCAGTCTACTTCTACACTAGCCTATTTCTACACCAGTCTACTTCTACACCAGTCTACTTCTACACCAGTCTATCCTACACCAGTCTACTTCTACACTAGTCTATTTCTACATCAGTCTACTTCTACACTAGTCTATTTCTACATCAGTCTACTTCTACACTAGTCTATTCCTACACCAGTCTACTCCTACACCAGTCTACTTCTACACTAGTCTATTTCTACACCAGTCTACTTCTACACTAGTCTATTCCTACACCAGTCTACTTCTACACTAGTCTATTTCTACACCAGTCTACTTCTACACTAGTCTATTTCTACATCAGTCTACTTCTACACCAGTCTGCTTCTACACTAGTCTATTTCTACACCAGTCTATTTCTACACCAGTCTACTTCTACACTCGTCTACTTCTACACTAGTCTATTTCTACACCAGTCTACTTCTACACTAGTCTATTTCTACACCAGTCTACTTCTACACTAGTCTATTTCTACATCAGTCTGCTTCTACACCAGTCTGCTTCTACACTAGTCTATTTCTACACCAGTCTACTTCTACACCAGTCTATTTCTACACCAGTCTACTTCTACACTAGTCTACTTCTACAGTAGTCTACTTCTACACTAGTCTATTTTTACATCAGTCTATTTCTACACTAGTCTATTTTTACATCAGTCTATTTCTACACTAGTCTATTCCTACACCAGTCTATTCCTACACTAGTCTATTCCTACACCAGTCTATTTCTACACTAGTCTGTTTCTACACCAGTCTATTTCTACACTAGTCTATTTTTACATCAGTCTATTTCTACACCAGTCTATTTCTACACTAGTCTATTTTTACATCAGTCTATTCCTACACCAGTCTATTCCTACACTAGTCTATTTCTACACTAGTCTATTTCTACTATGTGCAATAAACCTCAGGAATCTATTTCTATTTCTACTATTAATATTTTCTGTAATTTTTGTATGTAGATCTTATTTATTATTTGTATGTTTCCTGACACCTCTGTTCTTTCCTCTGTGCTGCTGTAACATTGCAAATTTCCCCCAATAAAGGATTATCTGATCTTATCTTAAAAAACAAAAGGAAGTGGTTTATATTTAATCTGATTTACATCGCTGAGATTCCTCTTTTCCGTTTGCATGGTGGGTCGGAATGTTGTTCCTTGCTGTATGACAGACTCTGAATCACAAGAAGCCTGAACATTTGGCCAAACTGAACACATAATCAGGGAGCTAATATTAGATCTGGCCGCATCCCAAACCTTCCTCCTGCCTCCTCATCTCCTGTCTCTGTTGCCATACTGAAAGTTCAGCCGGAAAACTGGGAGAACTGGGAACAACGTTCAGGTTTTTATATGCTTAAGGTATGATAAACCACTGACTGGCCACTTTATTAGAAACACCTACCTTGTGCTTTTACTAACTGGCCACTTTATTAGAAACACCCCACCTTGTGATTCCGCTAACTGGCCACTTTATTAGAAACACTCACCTTTGGTTCCACTACCTGGCCACTTTATTAGAAACACCTCCCTGGTTCTTCCAATGTACAGTCTGGGCAGTTGAGGAGTATGTAACGTTCTAGTGGTCGCCTCGTAGGAGACAGGACTGAACTACATGAGGTGTGATGGTGGTTTATCTAGAACACAGCGTTTCACACCAAACCACTCGGAACCACTCTGTTCACATCTTAACTGACCGCACTAAACCGAGCCCCACTGCTCACCGTCTGCTGCAGGTCAGGGATGGCCACCCTGATGACCAGAAAGTTGGACTGGATGTCCTCCATGCGGCTCGTCGGCCTCTCGGCTGTGGCTTTTATGGTCTCGTAGATGGTCTCCTCTTTGGAGCTGTCGGAGGCAGACTCGTCAGAATAGTCGGAGAAACTTTGGGCCATCTCATCCTCACTGGACGTTGGGCTCCGGGGCATAGTCAGCCGGCCACACGGATTTATCTGAGGAGAAGAAAGTGAGCTTTGATGAAGTGATCCGAACAGGTTTAATTCAAAGACAGCACACGATAAAATACAGCCAGGAGTTCATTCATTCATCACATGCAACGTCATGCACAGTACAATAGCGGTGAGGTGGTTAGACCAAGTTTACCAAACTGTGTGGTCTAATGCAGAGCTACTGTCCAATCTGTGTGGTCTAGTGCGGAGCTACTGTCCAATCCGTGTGGTCTAGTGCGGAGCTACTGTCTAATCCGTGTGGTCTAATGCAGAGTTACTGTCCAATCCGTGTGGTCTAATGTGGAGCTACTGTCCAAACTGTGTGGTCTAATGCGAAGCCACTGTCCAATCCGTGTGGTCCAATGCAGAGCTACTGTCTAATCCGTGTGGTCTAATGCGGAGTTACTGTCCAATCCGTGTGGTCTAATTCGGAGCTACTGTCCAAACTGTGTGGTCAAATGTGGAGCTACTGTCCAAACCGTGTGGTCCAATGCGGAGCTACTGTCCAATCCGTGTGGTCTAGTGGAAGCAGAAGGTAGGTGTTTCTGATAAAGTGGCCAGTTAATGGAAGTCCAAGGTAGGTGTTTCTAATAAAGTGGCCAGTCAGTGGAAGCAGAAGGTAGGTGTTTCTAATAAAGTGGCCAGTGACTGGAAGCACAAGGTAGGTGTTTCTAATAAAGTGGCCAGTGAGTGGAAGTCCAAGGTAGGTGTTTCTAATAAAGTGGCCAGTTAGTGGAAGCAGAAGCCACTGTCCAATCCGTGTGGTCCAATGCAGAGCTACTGTCTAAACCGTGTGGTCTAATGCGGAGTTACTGTCCAATCCGTGTGGTCTAATGCGGAGCTACTGTCCAAACTGTGTGGTCAAATGTGGAGCTACTGTCCAAACCGTGTGGTCCAATGCAGAGCTACTGTCCAATCCGTGTGGTCCAATGCGGAGCTACTGTCCAATCCGTGTGGTCTAATGCGGAGCTACTGTCCAATCCGTGTGGTCTAATGTGGAGCTAATGTCCAAACCGTGTGGTCTAATGTGGAGCTACTGTCCAATCCGTGTGGTCTAATGTGGAGCTACAGCTCAAACTGTGTGGTCTAATGCGGAGCTACTGTCCAAACCCTGTGGTCTAATGTGGAGCTACTGTCCAATCCGTGTGGTCTGATGTGGAGCTACTGTCCAAACCCTGTGGTCTAATGTGGAGCTACTGTCCAAACTGTGTGGTCTGATGCGGAGCTACTGTCCAAACCGTGTGGTCTAATGCGGAGCCACTGTCCAATCTGTGTGGTCTAATGCGGAGCCACTGTCCAATCTGTGTGGTCTAATGCGGAGTTACTGTCCAATCCGTGTGGTCTAATGCGGAGCTACTGTCCAATCCGTGTGGTCTAATGCGGAGCTACTGTCCAATCCGTGTGGTCTAATGCGGAGCTACTGTCCAATCCGTGTGGTCTGATGCGGAGCTACTGTCCAAACCGTGTGGTCTGATGCGGAGCTACTGTCCAATCCGTGTGGTCTAATGCGGAGCTACTGTCCAATCCGTGTGGCCTAATGCGGAGCTACTGTCCAAACCGTGTGGTCTAATGCGGAGCTAGTGTCCAAACTGTGCGGTCTGATGCTGCTGCTTTATCTGCCTTGGCTGGGTGCCGCTGCCTGCATGCATTGCTGACCAGTTTGCCCACCATGGAGCTACATGTGAGGGCGGTCACCTACAACCCGCACACCCATCCGATGGTCCTGCTGTTTAATCACAGTCATAAAGGGGATAATCAAGTCTATTAGCGATTTCTGAACTTGCTAGCTTGTTAGCTTTATGCCTCTATTATGTGTTAGCTACGTTAGCCTCAGTGCTAAAACTAAAAGACACAAACTTCAGAGGCCAAAGATGTCTGATTACCCTTGGGGTGGCGGTGGCGGGGCTCTGTATACATTACACTTTTCACCCCACAGTTTAAAGTAAATGGCTGTGGTAGCGGCTGATGTGTTAGCGTGGTTTTGTAGCACGGCGGTGGAGGTGTAATTCTCCTGCACCAGATGCGACACATTCGTCCTGTCGGAGAGACAGACTGAAGCACATTTCCATTCCAGCCACAACTCGTTCAGCCGCGGCAGAGAATACAAAAAGGCATGGCGAGCCGGCCAGCAGGGTGAAAGTGGCTTTCGGCTAGCGGCTAATGAAGTAGTAGCGGCTACATGTGCGTTTCCAGCAGCAGCACCTGAGACTCTGTACAGGCCTGTGTTACTGCACCCTGATAGAGCAGGAGGAGCCAAATCCATACATATCACATATCCCAGAAACCAGCTGCTCCACCCCATCTGTACATCTCCACCTGCCCTAGCCTGGAGTACCTTACAGCAACTTCACTAACTTCACACCTCTACAACGGTGTTTCCAATAAAATGGCCAGTGAGAGGAAGCACAAGGTCGGTGTTTCTACTAAAGTGGCCAATGAGTAGAAGCAGTAGGGGGGTGTTTCTAATAAAGTGGCCAGTTAGTGGAAGCAGAAGGTAGGTGTTTCTGATAAAGTGGCCAGTCAGTGGAAGCAGAAGGTAGGTGTTTCTGATAAAGTGGCCAGTGAGAGGAAGCAGAAGGTAGGTGTTTCTAATAAAGTGGCCAGTGAGCAGAAGCAGAAGGGAGGTGTTTCTAATAAAGTGGCCAGTGAGTGGAAGTCCAAGGTAGGTGTTTCTGATAAAGTGGCCAGTGAGAGGAAGCAGAAGGTAGGTGTTTCTAATAAAGTGGCCAGTGAGCAGAAGCAGAAGGGAGGTGTTTCTAATAAAGTGGCCAGTTAGTGGAAGTCCAAGGTAGGTGTTTCTAATAAAGTGGCCAGTGAGCAGAAGCAGAAGGGAGGTGTTTCTAATAAAGTGGCCAGTGAGTGGAAGTCCAAGGTAGGTGTTTCTAATAAAGTGGCCAGTTAGTGGAAGCAGAAGGTAGGTGTTTCTAATAAAGTGGCCAGTGAGCGGAAGCAGAAGGGAGGTGTTTCTAATAAAGTGGCCAGTGAGCGGAAGCAGAAGGGAGGTGTTTCTGATAAAGTGGCCAGTGAGCGGAAGCAGAAGGTGGGTGTTTCTGATAAAGTGGCCAGTGAGTGGAAGTCCAAGGTAGGTGTTTCTAATAAAGTGGCCAGTTAGTGGAAGCAGAAGGGAGGTGTTTCTAATAAAGTGGCCAGTGAGAGGAAGCAGAAGGGAGGTGTTTCTGATAAAGTGGCCAGTGAGCGGAAGCAGAAGGTGGGTGTTTCTAATAAAGTGGCCAGTGAGCGGAAGCAGAAAGGAGGTGTTTCTGATAAAGTGGCCAGTGAGCGGAAGCAGTAGGTAGGTGTTTCTAATAAAGTGGCCAGTGAGCGGAAGCAGAAGGGAGGTGTTTCTAATAAAGTGGCCAGTGAGAGGAAGCAGAAGGGAGGTGTTTCTGATAAAGTGGCCAGTGAGCGGAAGCAGAAGAGAGGTGTTTCTAATAAAGTGGCCAGTGAGCGGAAGCAGAAGGGAGGTGTTTCTAATAAAGTGGCCAGTGAGAGGAAGCAGAAGGGAGGTGTTTCTGATAAAGTGGCCAGCGAGTCGGAGTAGAAGGTGACTGTATAATTACTAAGGCTTTAATTAACAGGTGGATGTTAGGAGTCAGTGTGTAGAATATCTGGAGGATGCCCACGCTCTCTCCTCCCTCAGGCTCTAGGGCTGTTATCAGCCCCTCAGGCAGCGCAGGTTGGGCCAAAGCTGGAGTGATTAATTAATGATGGATCATCAGCGGCTCTGAGAGGAGCGCACCACGCTGCCGCCCTGATTAGTATCACTCATGTTCATGAGCTCATTAATGCGGAGTCAGGCCCTGCTGGATCGGTACGATACTAGTTCCTGAGTCAGTCAGAATGGCACCTATGGTGCTCCGCATGGCCACGCCTCCTGCACAGTCCTAGACCACCTTACTCTGAGGACTAGTACAGGCTGTAACACTCCTCACAGACTCACCGGACATAAGCTCACTGAGGGTTAAGTCACACGTCCCCTGCCTGTTTAAGGTGGTAGTACCTTCAGGCTCCTGCAGGTGGCGCTGCACGAGGATGATGGAGCTATAAACCCTGCGGGGTGTGAGTGACGGGACCCATAGATTGGGAAGAGGTGCTACAGTGCAGGGAATGTCTCGTTCCATGTGTGGAAAATGGCTCCAGAGCAGATGTTAATGATTGGCTAAAAGGAGGGACTGCATGTGGGCGTGGCCAAAGACCATAGTGTGAAGGAAGTAGCTGAATCTGCAGGTGTATGGAAGCGTACGGTCATACTGGCCTACCAGCAGTGGATACAATCCCAGTCTACAGGGAATTCTCCTCGGAACTGTGCCAGGGAAGGCCTCCACCACATCTGGACCAGCTGACCAGTTCTCTGATGTGAGAGTGTCTGAACACTGATGTGGCTACATCCAGAACCTCGTCCAGTACTGGAGCTGGTGGAGGTGTTACATAGTGTTAGGTACGGTTCAGTCACAGGGGACTTTCACTACTGAACACCAAAGCAGCAGTAGTACTATATCGGAAAACCGTAGAACACCAGTTTATATCCCAATATCTACATTTAGAGCGCGTTATACACTCGACCTAACGTGAACCCAGCGTAACGAGTGTTGCCAGACTGTTATCTGAGGACATATGAGGACATATGAAGAGCCGGTGCTGTGAAATGTGAGACATTCTGAGTCGCTGTAACATCGCCCTGAGCCCAGCGTGCAGCGTTCTCCTCCCGCTCTCCTCATCAATGCCTCTGTCTCACGCCTTATCAACCTCGATAGAGAACTTTGCAGGAACATTGGTTCCCGTCGTGCAAAATTCACACTCATTTTCTCTGAAGTCTGCAGCGGAGGCCGACTCACTCAGACAGATAATGTCTCGATCCACGCGTAATCACTCGTATTCCCACAGACCTCACAGTCTCACCTGGAGCCCCGCGCACATTCAGGCAGAGCCACTTCTCTACCTCCACAGTGTTCAGAGTCAGAACTGCTCCCAGTGGTGGTGAAGGTAACCAGACGTCCCCTCTAAAAGCTCCCTCACAGGAAGTTCCTACAGGAGGTGGTTCTGAATACGCTGCCTGATGTCTGAGACGCTGTTTATGATAGTGTGGAGAAGATCTCAGCCTTAAACTCCATTCATGGTGGAGGGATACATGCTGCAGGGCGCGGTGAGGACGGGTGGTGAGAGGAAGAGGAGAGTCTGCGGTTGATATGCTGAGTTACAGTTCAACACCAAAAAAGAAGAACACGGTTGGGTGGCGGTGGACTCTAATGTTAGCTAACTAACTTGGCTAACCTAGCTAAACTGGCTAACCTAGCTAAGCTGGCTAATCTAGCTAACCTGGCTAACGTAGCTAACCTGGCTAACCTAGCTAACCGGGCTAACCTGACTAACCTAGCTAACCGGGCTAACCTGGCTAAGATTAGCTCCCAATAGCCAAACAGGCCCTTTGTGGAGACCCTTGTTTTAGTCTATGGGGCTAATTGATACGATGTCCATTATCATAACTTAAAAGTGGTTGGTGTAGCTCAGTGGATAACACCACTGCCCGCCAGAGAGCCACCACCACATGTGGGAGACTGGGGTTCGAATCCCAGTCTGGGTGCCTACGCTGTGCTACACCAATAAGAGTCCTTGGGCAAGACTTCTAACACTACACTGGCCCACCTGTAATATGATTAACCTTGTAAGTCGCTCTGGATAAGAGCGTCAGCTAAATACCATAAATGTAAATGTAACTCCCAAAAGGAGGACATCGTTAGGAGGTGGTTTCGGGTCGGGGGGGTTCTCGGGCACGATACTAGAATAGCGTTAAGGTCCTATCCTAAACTTTATAACACATACGTGATGCTTTACTCACCTAACTGGGTGGAATGGATGACATTGGTGAGTCAGACGGGAGCTTGCTAATTGACTAGCATTTAGATGGTTGATCTGCGGTTAGCCGACAGATGAGTCACGATGTCACATGACCTTGTTAAACCTATGAAAGCTAGGCATGTCTTTTGACCTGGACGTGAGCCAATGACACACATAATATTGTTGGCGAGAGAAGATTTTAAATAGTTCATCCCGAAAAGAAGACTAATGGGCGTCCATCCTGGCGTCCATCCTGGTACTGCACCGGACTGGGAGTTGAAAAACCGGACGTGTGGCCACCCTATCTCCCACTGGCCAAACCCAAACTGGCCCTTTGTGGAGGTCTATGGGGTTTATAGGGCGTTTCTGGCTATGAACCTCCATCTTCACATTTTGGTTGTCAGGATTGTTGGTCAGGCTAGGGCAGATGAAGACAGCTAGCTAGCCAGTGCTAGCTATCTTCACTTTAGCGGGGCACAGAATAAGGGATAACAACCAGAACATGAAGATGTTTGTTGAACCCACAGACTCCACAAAGGGCCAGTATGGAGTTTGCCCGTGGGTGCTAACGTTAGCTAGGCTAGCTAGCTAACTAGCCTACTGGCACCTAGGTATGCCACCCGTCCCGTAAAATACAGAATCATCCTTTACTTGGCAATTAAATTCTGCATCCCGTGTTTAGGAATACAGGACGCTATTTGTTCCGTATTTTCATAAATGTCCGATACACAGGTGTGTCACACATACCTGACACATGAACCCCGCCGCCCCAGCTGCAGACTCTCCGGTCCTCACTCTAACCACAGAGAAAGAGCTAGAACGATAACTAGAGCTGCATCTATTTAAAGAGTAAGGAACCCAGAACAGGGCCTGCTGAGACGATGTTCAGACCTGGACGTCCCAACAAGACATGCTATATAAAAGTGTACATAAACACACAGTGAGAAGATAAACAGTGTGTGGTTCCAAACACACAAGCAGCTAATCCTGCATCTGAACGGGCGTCCGTGTAGCAGCGGAGGAAAACAGCCCTGCTTTTAAACACGGAGTAATCTTCCGTCAGTGTGGGAAAGCAAACTAAGACAATAAAGCCTGATTAAATCCCCCTCGGCACTGACAAAGGACACGGGGGTCTGATTAGCATAATTAGCATACAAATGAAATTAGGAGAGATCTGAGGTGGGAGTTATTAAGAGTTTACAAAATCAAACAAGTGCTTCAACATAACCAGGTGGTGCATGATCAGACATTACTGTATCTGATACATCCTGTACTTTTATAAACTCAGGAATCTGTACAGGACAACAGTCTATACCACAGTACCTACATTCAGAGCTTAGAGTTATACACTCCACCTAATGAGAAACTGTAGAACAGACTCAGTCTATACCACAGTACCTACATTCAGAGCTTAGAGTTATACACTCCACCTAATGAGAAACTGTAGAACAGACTCAGTCTATACCACAGTACCTACATTTAGAGCTTAGAGTTATACACTCCACCTAATGAGAAACTGTAGACTCAGTCTATACCACAGTACCTACATTTAGAGCTTAGAGTTATACACTCCACCTAATGAGAAACTGTAGAACAGACCCAGTCTATACCACAGTATCTACATTTAGAGCTTAGAGTTATACACTCCACCTAATGAGGAACTGTAGAACAGACTCAGTCTATACCACAGTATCTACATTTAGAGCTTAGAGTTATACACTCCACCTAATGAGGAACTGTAGAACAGACTCAGTCTATACCACAGTACCTACATTTAGAGCTTAGAGTTATACACTCCACCTAATGAGAAACTGTAGAACAGACCCAGTCTATACCACAGTATCTACATTTAGAGCTTAGAGTTATACACTCCACCTAATGAGGAACTGTAGAACAGACTCAGTCTATACCACAGTATCTACATTTAGAGCTTAGAGTTATACACTCCACCTAATGAGGAACTGTAGAACAGACTCAGTCTATACCACAGTACCTACATTTAGAGCTTAGAGTTATACACTCCACCTAATGAGGAACTGTAGAACAGACTCAGTCTATACCACAGTACCTACATTTAGAGCTTAGAGTTATACACTCCACCTAATGAGGAACTGTAGAACAGACTCAGTCTATACCACAGTACCTACATTTAGAGCTTAGAGTTATACACCCCAGGAACTGGAGAACAGAGACAACTTCTGGATCACAAAGACAAACAAAGACCCGTCGTGGACTGAAAGTTCAGTATCTGCATTTTCCACTCTTGGTCTCCGCTTGTTTTGATGAGCGATGGGAACTGACTCGTGTAGCATGCTCTAGCCTTCGCTGGAGAGGGCGGAGCCTGTAAAGGGTTAAGTGGAGAAGAGAGAGCACATATAATCGATTACTGCACTCATCTCAACTCACCACGTCTCGTCTGACCAAATCAGTTCCACCAAATAATAGCTTCATTGTAGCAGGCGAGGATGCGGCGCCATCGCAGCCCAAACGTGTATTATCTTAATTTAAACTCTGCCTGTATAGAGACTCCATCATCTCTCCATCACCTCCCTCCCTTCTCTCCTTTATCCAGCTGGTCTGAGGAAAGTAATTGGAAGTGCAGCGCACAATATAGATTGAGGAACGCTCTCTATGGCTCCAGCAGATAGACGGAAAATGAGTCTATTCTCCACCCGTAAGAGAACAGAAATGTGCTTCTGTACGCTTTCATACTCTTCAGGAACGGACTTTAAATGAATCCAACCAATGCCCATCTCCAGGTGCATCCAACCAATGCCCGTCACCGGATAAATCCAACCAATGCCCGTCACTGGATAAATCCAACCAATACCCGTCCCTGGATTCATCCAACCAATACCCGTCCCTGGATTCATCCAACCAATGCCCATCCCTGGATAAATCCAACCAATGCCCATCCCTGGATAAATCCAACCAATGCCCATCCCTGGATAAATCCAACCAATGCCCGTCCCTGGATAAATCCAACCAATGCCCAGCCCTGGATAAATCCAACCAATGCCCAGCCCGGGATAAATCCAACCAATGACCATCTCTGAATGAATCCAACCAATACCCGTCCCTGGATTCATCCAACCAATGCCCAACTCTGGACGCATCCAACCAATGCCTGTCTCTCAATGCACCCAACAAATGCCCATCTCCGGATGAATCCAACCATTGGCAGTTATGAAAAAGAATGCCCAACCAATCTAAGCAACGCCCATCTCTGGATGAATCAGTGGCAGTCTCAGGAACAGATCCAACCAACACCGGTCTCTGAATGAATCCCACTAATGCCCCTATCTCTCAGGTCTCGTGTGTTTCTAAAGAGACAGACAATTCTTCATTCTTTTAGTTTCTCAGTTTTTATTTAAAATCTCATTTTCTCTAAAACAGCTGCCTGATGGAAGTAATTAGTACAACTGGCTGCTTAAACACGCTTACAGTAGTCTCAGTAAATCTGCCTCTGTCTTTATTATACCGGCAAAAACCTCAACAACAAATACGCCCAACAGCCTGGTACATTTTATACGCCACCCACTATGGGCACAGTGCTAAAGCACCATAGCTGACGCATTACAGCATATTATAAGTGATCTCAAAATATATACGATTTCCAGAAGGTTCTCAGAGACTGCGTAATGCTCGTCTCGAAAAGATCAATGGTGACATTTACTGAAGACTCCAAAAAAAAAAAAAATCAAAACAAAATAAACTTTTCCAGCACTCAGTGCCCGTCCAAATGCCAGGACTGAGACCCCGGCCGAGAAGAAAACACGGTGACCCGGAGGTATTCTTTCATCAGCAAACATCATAAATACAGTCGTCAAATAAAATAACACGAATGCAGTATATGGTCTTTACAGCACAGCTGAGTCGTGTCCTGTGGTACCTGCACAGGTGTTGAGTTACCTACAGTATCTCAATGCCTCAGTGTCGTATATATAGATATTAAAATTCAATACAAGCGATGAATCACATTCAGACCAACAAGACCACGTCACAACACCTAGTCAAGAAGGACACGACAGGAGGACCTGCATCGTAAGAGTGCTGGGTACAGACCCGTTACGACTGTACTGTGTTATTATTGCCTGTGCTGTTGCATTTCCCATCATGCCTGCTTTGGCAGTGTGACAGGTAAGGCGGTATGTGCCAGCAGAGCTCACGGATCTGAGCTGAACTGGAGTGAACCGAGTCTCCTGTGGCAGGATGGAGGAAATCAGGCTGGAGCAGGGAGGATAAAAGTCAGGCCTGTTGGAACATGACCAGTGACATTTACTTTGGACTGGAGGCCCAGAAAAAGAACTCTCTCTGCTCCTAATGTGATGGAGGAAGCGTCCGCATCGCCGCTCCTACGCCTGGCGTAACAGCCACTAAGGCTGGCACTACCAAACAGAGGGACGATAAAGGTGGGTACTACACGTATGCCTGGTTCAACTGAGGTTACAGCTCTAAACACATTACCAAGGGGAAGGACCCCAAAGGTGGGTACTACTACGGGTAAGATCTGTGAAAGCAGGCGCTACTGATGGTGAGAGTACCAGTGGCGGGCACTACACCTAGTAGGAGCCCTAAAGGTGGGCAATGCTGACATCACCATCTCAGCAGACACGCCCACACCATCAACACCATCCCAGCAGACACACCGACACCATCCCAGCAGACACACTGACACCATCCCAGCAGACATAACGACACCATCCCAGCAGACACACCGACACCATCCCAGCAGACTCACCGACACCATCCCAGCAGACTCACCGACACCATCCCAGCAGACTCACCAACACCATCCCAGCAGACACACCGACATCATCCCAGCAGACTCACCGACACCATCCCAGCAGACTCACCAACACCATCCCAGCACACACACCGACATCATCCCAGCAGACACACCGACACCATCCCAGCAGACACACCACCGACACCATCCCAGCAGACACACCGACACCATCCCAGCAGACACACCGACATCATCCCAGCAGACACACCGACATCATCCCAGCAGACACACCGACACCATCCCAGCAGACACACCAACACCATCCCAGCAGACACACCAACACCATCCCAGCAGACACGGCGACACCATCCCAGCAGTGCACCCAACACCATCCCAGCAGACACACTGACACCATCCCAGCAGACACACCGACATCATCCCAGCAGACACACTGACACCATCCCAGCAGACACACCACCGACACCATCCCAGCAGACACACCGACATCATCCCAGCAGACACACCGACACCATCCCAGCAGACACACCAACACCATCCCAGCAGACACACCGACACCATCCCAGCAGACACACACCGACACCATCCCAGCAGACACACCGACACCATCCCAGCAGACACACCAACACCATCCCAGCAGACACACCAACACCATCCCAGCAGACACACCGACACCATCCCAGCAGACACACCAACACCATCACAGCAGACACACCGACACCATCCCAGCAGACACACCGACACCATCCCAGCAGACTCACCCACACCATCCCAGCAGACTCACCGACACCATCCCAGCAGACACACCAACACCATCCCAGCAGACACACCAACACCATCCCAGCAGACACACCGACACCATCCCAGCAGATACACCGACACCATCCCAGCAGATACACCAACACCATCCCAGCAGACACACCGACACCATCTCAGCAGACACACCGACACCATCCCAGCAGACACACCGACACCGTCCCAGCAGACACACGGACACCATCCCAGCAGACACACCGACACCATCCCAGCAGACAAACCGACACCATCCCAGCAGACACACCGACACCATCCCAGCAGACACACCGACACCATCCCAGCAGACACACCGACACCATCCCAGCAGACACACCAACACCATCCCAGCAGACACACCGACACCGTCCCAGCAGACACACGGACACCATCCCAGCAGACACACCGACACCATCCCAGCAGACTCACCCACACCATCCCAGCAGACTCACCCACACCATCCCAGCAGACTCACCGACACCATCCCAGCAGACACACCAACACCATCCCAGCAGCGCACCAACACCATCCCAGCAGACACACCGACACCGTCCCAGCAGACACACGGACACCATCCCAGCAGACACACCGACACCATCCCAGCAGACAAACCGACACCATCCCAGCAGACACACCGACACCATCCCAGCAGATACACCAACACCATCCCAGCAGACACACCGACACCGTCCCAGCAGACACACGGACACCATCCCAGCAGACACACCGACACCATCCCAGCAGACAAACCGACACCATCCCAGCAGACAAACCGACACCATCCCAGCAGACACACCGACACCATCCCAGCAGATACACCAACACCATCCCAGCAGATACACCAACACACCAGACCCAGCCCAGACACACCACAGACACCATCCCAGCAGACACACCACAGACACCATCCCAGCAGACACACCACCCACACCATCCCAGCAGACACACCACCGACACCATCCCAGCAGACACACAACCAACACAAAACCAGCAGACACACCGACACCATCCCAGCAGACACACCGACACCGTCCCAGCAGACACACCAACACCATCCCAGCAGACACACCGAGACCATCCCAGCAGACACACCGACACCATCCCAGCAGATACACCAACACCATCCCAGCAGACACACCGACACCATCCCAGCAGACACACCGACACCATCCCAGCAGACACACCGACACCATCCCAGCAGACACACCAACACTATCCCAGCAGACACACCGACACCGTCCCAGCAGATACACCAACACCATCCCAGCAGACACACCACAGACACCATCCCAGCAGACACACCACCGACACCATCCCAGCAGACACCACACCGACACCATCCCAGCAGACATCACACCGACACCATCCCAGCAGACTCACCACCGACACCATCCCAGCAGACTCACCGACACCATCCCAGCAGACACACCGACACCATCCCAGCACTACACCCCCCAGCAGACACACCGACACCATCCCAGCAGACACACCGACACCATCCCAGCAGACACACCGACACCATCCCAGCAGACTCACCGACACCATCCCAGCAGGACACACACACCATCCAGCACACCACACCCATCCCAGCAGACACACCACCGAGATTCAAGGAGACATTATTGTCATTCGCATCACATGTGGTACAGGGTGTGGAACGAAATTGTGGTACCCAAGGACCCAGTTTTACCCAGACAGCAGTACTTAAATAAATAAAATAAACATAAATATATAAAAAATATATGTAAAAATGAAAATAAAAATAAGCAGGAATAGAGAAGGTAGCAGCAGAGTGTAATAAAGTGACTAGTGTTGCTAAAGTGTCTGTGCAGTGGTTCCACTAAGTGGCGTTTAAAAGTCTTACAGCTTCCGGAATGAAGCTGTTCCTCAGTCTGTTCGTTCTACACTTAATGCTCCGCAGCCTCCTGCCTGAGGGGAGCGGGACAAACAGTGAGTGTGCTGGGTCCTTCATGATGCAGGTGGCCCTCTTCCTGCATCTGGAGGTGTAGATGTCCGTGGTGGTGGGGAGGCTGACTCCGACAGACCTCTGTGCAGCCTTCACCACCCTCTGCAGAGCTTTCCTGTCTGCAGCAGAGCAGCTTCCGTGCCACACGTTGATGCTGGAGCATAGAACGCTCTCCACCACACATCTGTAGAAGGAGGTGAGGACCGAGCTCCCGAGCCCAGCTCGCCTCAACCGCCTGAGGAAGTAGAGCCGCTGGTGTGCCTTCCTGACCAGACTGGAAGTGTTGTTGCTCCAGGTGAGGTTGTTGCTCAGGTGAACACCCAAGTACCTGTAGCTGGAGACCACTTCCACCGCAGACCCTCCGACATGCAGGGGGAGGTGGGCATGTCTGCCCCTTCTGAAGTCCACAATCATCTCCTTCGTCTTCTTTATGTTGATGCAGAGGTTGTTCTTTCTGCACCAACCCTCCAGGTGTTCTACCTCCTGCCTGTAGCCGGACTCATCACTGTTTGTGATGCATCCGACCACTGCCGTGTCATCCGCAAACTTCACAATATGACAGCCTGAGTGGATGGGTGAGCAGTCATATGTGAGCAGCGTGAACAAGAGGGGGCTCAACACACAGCCCTGAGGGGAGCCAGTGCTGAGGATTGTGGTGGAGGAGGAGAGGTTGTGGATCCTCACAGACTGCGGCCTGTTGGTCAGGAAGTCCAGGACCCAGTTGCAAAGAGAAGAGCGCAGACCAAGTGAGGACAGCTTATCTGTCAGTGTCTGGGGTATCATGGTGTTGAAGGCGGAAGTGAAGTCCACAAAGAGCATACGGACATAAGAGTCCTTCTGCTCCAGGTGGGTGAGGGCAGTGTGGACCACAGAGGAAATGGCATCATCTGTGGATCGGTTCCTCCTGTAGGCGTACTGGTGTGGGTCCACAGTGACGTCGATGGTGGCTTTGATGTGGGTCATAACCAGTCTTTCAAAGCATTTAGTGACTATCGGCGTGAGAGCTATCGGCCGGTAGTCATTCAGACCTGTCACTGTGGAGCTCTTGGGGACCGGGATGATGGTGGCGGTCTTCAGGCAGGTGGGAACAGCTGCCTGGGTGAGGGAGACATTGAAAATGTCTGCCAGGACCTCGGAGATCTGATCAGCGCACTCCCGTAGTACTCGTCCGGGTATGTTATCCGGACCAGCACTTTTCCGGGGGTTGATCCTCCTGAGGGTCCTCCTTACCTCTGCTGGTGTCACACTGAGGGGTACTTCTCCAGGTGTAGGGGTGAGTCTTATGCTGGGCGGGGTGTCAGGGTCCTCAAAGCGGGCATAGAATTTGTTGAGAGCCTCGGGCAGGGAGGGGTCTTTGGAACATTGTGCATCTCTGGTTTTATAGTCTGTGATGCACTTAATTCCCCTCCACATGCTCCTAGGATCCTGGGAGGAGAAGTGTCCCTGGATTTTCAGAGCATATGCAGCTTTGGCCCTCTTAACACCTGCGGTCAGCTCTCTTCTAGCCCTCCTGAGTTCCTGTGCGTCGCCAGACCTGAAGGCAGCATCCCTGGCTTTCAGTAGAGAACGCACCTCTCCATTCAGCCAGGGTTTCTGGTTCGGGTAGCAGGTCACAGTCTTTGTGGTGGTGACATCCTCCACACACTTGCTGATGTACCCGAGGACAGCAGATGTGTAATCCTCCAGATCCAGCTCCCCCTCACTCTCAGCAGCCTCCCTAAAGACATGCCAGTCTGTGCAGCCGAAACAGTCCTGCAGCACAGCGTCTGCGTCACTGGGCCACACAGTAATGGTCTTCTGTGTGGGTCTGGAGCGTCGCAGCGGGGGGTGGTATGCAGGGACCAGCATAACGGAGATGTGGTCGGAGAGCCCGAGGTGGGGGTGGGGGACGGCTCTGTACGCGTCTCTGATGTTGGTGTAAACACGGTCGAGTGTGTTGTTTCCCCGTGTTGGAATGTCTATGTGTTGGTAAAACCTCGGCAAAATGTTCGTCAGGTTCACGTGGTTAAAATCCCCCGCCACCACGTAAAACGCCTCTGGATGCTTGTTTTGAAGCGAGCTGATGTTGTCATGTAGCTCCTTCAGTGCGTTGTTAGCATTAGCATCCGGTGCTATGTAAACGGCAATGACGAACACAGCTGTAAACTCACGAGGCAGATAGTGTGGCCGACACTTCACGGTCAGCTGTTCTGTTGCCTCGGAGCATAGGGCGTTTACCACCACACAGTTTGTGCACCAACCTTTGTTTATGTAGACGCATAAGCCGCCCCCTCGTGCTTTTCCGGACAGCTGGTTGCGGTCCGCTCGGAAGAGCTGCCGGCCGGCGAGCTGGAAGGCTGAGTCCGGCATGCTGTCGTTTAGCCATGTTTCCGTGAGACAGATCACAGCGCAGTTCCTCATCTCATCAGAAACACTCATCCTCAGCCGCAGAAGGTCCAGCTTGTTGTCCAAAGAGCGAACATTGGACAGGAAGAGAGATGGAATCGGGGGTCTGTCGGCGTTAGCCTTGAGCCTGGCTAGCACGCCGGCCCGCTTCCCTCTCTTCAGTCTACGCTTGCATCGCTTCCTTTTGCCCTTTGTTCGTGCCGCTCTGCCCCGCCACGCCGGTGTCCGGAGAAGTTGTAGTCTGCCCAGCTTGGCTCTGAAACTACTGTCCATAGTTGCTACTATTGTTGCAGAGCTGTCCTTAATCTTAAAAAGTTCGGTTCGGCTGTAACTCACATGCTTAAGGCGCGTGAAGTCGCTATCAGAACCGACGTAAAAATAACTAAAAGCTGGGTTTTCGCTGGGAGCGTGAGAAGCTGCTGCACCACCGCGCGCGGCCATCTTGACTATGGCAGCGCACCGACACCATCCCAGCAGACACACCGACACCATCCCAGCAGATACACCGACACCATCCCAGCAGACACACCGACACCATCCCAGCAGACACACGGACACCATCCCAGCAGACACACCGACACCATCCCAGCAGACAAACCGACACCATCCCAGCAGACAAACCGACACCATCCCAGCAGACACACCGACACCATCCCAGCAGATACACCAACACCATCCCAGCAGATACACCGACACCATCCCAGCAGACACACCACAGACACCATCCCAGCAGACACACCACAGACACCATCCCAGCAGACACACCACAGACACCATCCCAGCAGACACACCACAGACACCATCCCAGCACACACCACCCACACCATCCCAGCAGACACACCACCGACACCATCCCAGCAGACACACCAACACCATCCCAGCAGACACACCGACACCATCCCAGCAGACACACCGACACCGTCCCAGCAGACACACCAACACCATCCCAGCAGACACACCGACACCATCCCAGCAGACACACCGACACCATCCCAGCAGATACACCGACACCATCCCAGCAGACACACCGACACCATCCCAGCAGACACACCGACACCATCCCAGCAGACACACCAACACTATCCCAGCAGACACACCGACACCGTCCCAGCAGATACACCAACACCATCCCAGCAGACACACCTACAACATCCCAGCAGACACACCAACACCATCCCAGCAGACACACCAACACCATCACAGCAGACACACCAACACCATCACAGCAGACACACCAACACCATCCCAGCAGACACACCTACAACATCCCAGCAGACACACCAACACCATCCCAGCAGACACACCAACACCATCACAGCAGACACACCAACACCATCCCAGCAGACACACCGACACCATCCCAGCAGACATACCAACACCATCACAGCAGACACACCAACACCATCCCAGCAGACACACCAACACCATCCCAGCAGACACATCTACAACATCCCAGCAGACACACCGACACCATCCCAGCAGACACACGACACCATCCCAGCAGACACACCAACACCATCCCAGCAGACACACCGACACCATCCCAGCAGACACAACAACACCATCACAGCAGACACACCAACACCATCCCAGCAGACACACCGACACCATCCCAGCAGACACACCGACACCATCCCAGCAGACACACCGACACCATCCCAGCAGACACACACCGACACCATCTCAGCAGACACACCAACACCATCCCAGCAGATACACCGACACCATCCCAGCAGAGACACCACCGACACCATCCCAGCAGACACACCGACACCATCTCAGCACACACCAACATCATCCCAGCAGATACACCAACACCATCCCAGCAGAGACACCACCGACACCATCCCAGCAGGCACACCACAGACACCATCCCAGCAGAGACACCACCCACACCATCCCAGCAGACACACCACAGACACCATCCCAGCAGAGACACCACCGACACCATCCCAGCAGAGACACCAACACCATCCCAGCAGAGACACCAACACCATCCCAGCAGACACACCAACACCATCTCAGCAGATACACCGACACCATCCCAGCAGACACACCACCGACACCATCCCAGCAGACGCACCAACACCATCCCAGCAGACTCACCAACACCATCCCAGCAGACACACCCACACCATCCCAGCAGACATACCGACACCATCCCAGCAGATACACCGACACCATCCCAGCAGATACACCGACACCATCCCAGCAGATACACCGACACCATCCCAGCAGATACACCAACACCATCCCAGCAGATACACCGACACCATCCCAGCAGACACACCAACACCATCCCAGCAGACACACCGACACCATCCCAGCAGACACACCAACACCATCCCAGCAGACACACCAACACCATCCCAGCAGATACACCGACACCATCCCAGCAGACACACCAACACCATCCCAGCAGATACACCGACACCATCCCAGCAGACACACCACAGACACCATCCCAGCAGACACACCGACACCATCCCAGCAGATACACCGACACCATCCCAGCAGACACACCACAGACACCATCCCAGCAGACACACCACCGACACCATCCCAGCAGACACACCACCAACACCATCCCAGCAGACACACCAACACCATCCCAGCAGACACACCGACACCATCCCAGCAGACACACCGACACCATCCCAGCAGATACACCGACACCATCCCAGCAGACACACCGACACCATCCCAGCAGACACACCGACACCATCCCAGCAGACACACCGACACCATCCCAGCAGACACACCAACACTATCCCAGCAGACTCACCGATACCATCCCAGCAGACTCACCGATACCATCCCAGCAGACACACCGACACCATCCCAGCAGATACACTGACACCATCCCAGCAGACACACCGACACCATCCCAGCAGACACACCAACACCATCCCAGCAGACACACCGACACCATCCCAGCAGACACACCAACACCATCCCAGCAGACACACCGACACCATCCCAGCAGACACACCGACACCATCCCAGCAGACACACCAACACCATCCCAGCAGACACACCGACACCATCCCAGCAGACACACCGACACCATCCCAGCAGACACACCAACACCATCCCAGCAGACACACTAACACCATCCCAGCAGACACACCAACACCGTCCCAGCAGACACACCGACACCATCCCAGCTTTTCCTGATGCTGAGAAACGAACAGCTGTATTTTGTCTTAGTGTGGACGACATGGCGAGACTAACCGCGGCTCTGTTTGGGGTTCGGTAAGTAAAAGGCTATGAGCGGTGGTGTTAATCACACTGTGGTTCACACAGGGCTTTAAATGTCTGACATGGACGCGCTAACTGACACTCGTCCACCACACACATGCGCGCGTTGTCTTTTACTCTCTCAGCTAACGCGGCTAATGAGGGCGCGGTGCTAATGAGCCACGCTGAACGTGTCCTTGTTTTTCACACTTTAGCACACTTTCTGTTCTCCTGCCAGATTCGCTCCCAACAAACTGATGATTAACGTCAGACGGGCGGCGGAGGAACTACAGCTCTGCTGGGAAACCGTCTGATTGTGCTGTTTGTGTGTTGGTGCATGATGGGAACCTGTCAGTTTGTGCCCTTGTTAGTCTAAATGTTGAAAAGGTTCCTCACTTGAGATGAACTGGATAAGCCTGTCTGTGCTCGATATGCGAAACTTTTGGCACCCGGGTTGGTGTGCACGGAAAGAACTGAGGATGCTTTCAGATCTGAAGCAAGAGTGGAGCTCCTGTGAGTGTTACAGGCCCAGGGACCAACGGCACAACCAACAGTCCAACCGCCAAGCTGTCCAGGGTTTGATTAGGATGTCCTGGCCCTGACTGTAACGGAGACACGCTGCCCCTACCTGTTGCAATTTGTCGTAAGACATGAACCTCCGTAAAGGTGTGCGCCTAAACTGGTTGGCCCACTGAGAGACCAGCTCACCTGAAGTCCAAGCGTTCAGGTTTTGTATGTTGATGGGAAGATGTCCACCAGAGGGAAGAGATAGAGTGCAAGACCCAAGGAGAGAGCCAACCTCTCTCTGGACGAGTCCGAAGTGCAGCGTTCAAAGCACCACTGTTTCCCGCCGCTGTACTGAGGATGTACTGAAGCTGTACTGAATCTGGAGTGAGTCAGTACTGAGGAT
>JAMWET010005941.1:0-2500 GCA_024036415.1 Prochilodus magdalenae | reverse complement strand
CTGCGCCTGAACAGCTGTCCTAAATATTCTACACTAATCCCCTGTAGGGAATTCATAAAGACCCCCCAGCACAGCCCCCTAACATTCTACAAGCTTCCGCTCCTCAGACAGTCCACACACCACAACAACAGCTGCACAAATATCTGCACCCAGAAGGCATCAGCCCACCGGAGTGAAACCTGGCGTGTAGGTGTGACATCATGAGACATACTAATGAGTTTCACGCTCGACCGCACACATGAGGTAAACGAGGGCGGGTCTGATCTCTGTACCTGACTGACCCAACACCACCATTACAGACACCCAGCGAGCAGTGGTGTCCTCCATGACTCCTCCTGTTAGTGCAGCACCATCGGCAGACGGCTGCACCACGCAGGACTACATGCACACAGACCGTTACCACGACTGTCCTTAACACCACGTCACCGTCACCAAAGACTGCAGTGGTGTCGTACCAGACTGTCATGGAGGGACTCAGAATGGCAGCGGGTCATCTTCAGAGACGAGTCCCGCTTTAGTCTTGGTGGAGACGCCCAACGAACCCGTGTGTGGAGGCACCGTGGTCAGTACCAAGATGGACAGTTTGTGGTCACACGTCCAGAAGGCCAGGTGTCCCTCCACCTCCACCCCTACCGCACCATCTGCAGGAACTGTGTGAGGATGTTCAAGCTGCATGGGATGGATTATCACAGGACACCATTAGGAACCTCTACAGCTCCATACCGAGACGTCTGGCGTGTTGGGTTAGCGAACACGGCGGCCCGACGCCATACTGAGAGACAGACTTCTGTATGTGTAGCTCAATAAATATTGATCATATCAGTCTAAATTTATCACCAGTTATTGATCCTGGTCACCTTTATCCTCCTTCCCAACACCACCACACTCCCACACCTCCTTCTGGGAGATGATGACTGTATAAGTAAACAGCTGGTTTAACTGGGCACCAAACACTAGCAGCTGTTTAAATGGATATCTTGGTGTCCCAACACAGAGCTGGCATTATTTTAGTTGGTCCTCCTTCAACAGGACCAGGACGAGCAAGGCATGTGTACAAACATCCCGAGACAGAAAAATAAAAACAGACAAAAGAGCAAGAACTGCTGTGTACCAACAAATATGAGCCGCTAATCCGGCTAAATGGTGGCCTAATCAAGTCAGGTCGCATCTCCAGCACACAAGCTGCAACTAGCTGCGTGAATGACTCACTGCGTTAGCCCAGCCTTACAGGGGCATTAATCAAAGGAGCAGGGGTGGGGCAGACTGGCACTGTAATTAAACATACTGCATGTTATTAAACAGTTATGATGTCATCACTATTCAATTATTCATCTAAAACAATAATGAAAGTCTAGACAAAGATAACTGGTACTGTATGTCTCGGTTGGTCCAGACTTTGGGGTGACCCATTTAATCAAACATCTCTCCTCTTTCAGACATGAATCCTGATTCGCACCCTTAAACCTCCAGCACTCCAATCAACACGAGAGCCGGCCTGAACTTTTCTGACACAGCAATCAGAACAACTTACCAAACTCACCAACACTTAGTGTGCATAATGGCAGGAAACAGTACAGCACCGACTGCCAAGACAATGCACCCCGAAAGAAAGAGTGTGAATACCCCTATACGCTAGAACAGGAGATATCAGTCCATACACGCCCTCAATAAACGCTCCTATACGCTACAACAGGAGATATCAGTCCATAAACGCCCTCAATAAACACTCCTATACGCTAGAACAGGAGATATCAGTCCATAAACGCCCTCAATAAACACTCCTATACGCTAGAACAGGAGATATCAGTCCATAAACACCCTCAATAAACACTCCTATACGCTAGAACAGGAGATATCAGTCCATAAACACGCCCTCAATAAACGCTCCTATATGCTAGAACAGGAGATATCAGTCCATAAACGCTCTCAATAAACGCTCCTATACACTAGAACAGGAGATATCAGTCCATAAACATCCTCAATAAACACTCCTATACGCTAGAACAGGAGATATCAGTCCATACACACCCTCAATAAACGCTCCTATACACTAGAACAGGAGATATCAGTCCATAAACGCCCTCAATAAACCCTCCTATATGCTAGAACAGGAGATATCAGTCCATACACACCCTCAATAAACACTCCTATACGCTAGAACAGGAGATTTCAGTCCATAAACACCCTCAATAAACACTCCTATACACTAGAACAGGAGATATCAGTCCATAAACGCCCTCAATAAACCCTCCTATATGCTAGAACAGGAGATATCAGTCCATACACACCCTCAATAAACGCTCCTATACACTAGAACAGGAGATATCAGTCCATAAACGCCCTCAATAAACCCTCCTATATGCTAGAACAGGAGATATCAGTACATACACACCCTCAATAAACGCTCCTATACACTAGAACAGGAGATATCAGTCCATAAACGCCCTCAATAAACACTCCTATATGCTAGAACAGGAGATATCAGTCCATAAACGCCCTC
>JAMWET010005940.1:287500-353718 GCA_024036415.1 Prochilodus magdalenae | reverse complement strand
GTGTGCTGCGTTTCATATTTTTATAATCTGAATAAAGCAGATTCATAGGGCTCCCTCAGGGTTCAGTTAGAGTTACCAAACCCAGTCCAGAACCCTGTTTACTGCTACATAGAACCATTGGTTTAATACGCCCCTATACAACATCTGGATAACAACATCTGGATAACTGAAGCACCATGTAAAAACCCTGGATGTAGTAATTACATAACTGAGCATGGAAATGGTCATATATACACAGCATACGGTTCTAACCAGAACCAATCCCTTCACCGAAGAACCCTTGCAGAACCAGCCTAGGAACAGCCTAGTAAATGAAATCTGTGAAATGACTCTTTGGAGAAAATCTGCTCTTCAAAGTGAGATCCTGCTGACAGGTGCAGGTGCTCCAGGTGCTCCAGGTACTAATATTTTGAGTTAAGTCAGTCTAAGTTTAAACAGCTCGGCCTATTACTGCCGCCCGGACACCAGCTCCCACAAGTTAACACAAGTATTCTGAGTGTTCTGGATTACTGCGGGATGCGGTCCTGGAGCCCTGGAGATGCGGGACATCCTGAAATGTGCAGCCAGGAGACACTGCTCCACTCAACAGGAATAATAACCACCATCATCCAGGATAAACCTGTACACGGCGCTGGGCATGTGCTGCAGGACGCGGCGGAATGCTGAACGGAGCGCTCGGAGTGGGCCACAGGGGTACTATGTTTATGGAGTTTGGAAGAAGCCGTGTCGGAAGCTGTCCGGACACGGAGGGAGCCGCTCTGCAGCGTGTCTGCGTGTACCAGGCAGGCGCTCCTCTGGACTCACGCTCCACGGCAGGAGCTCGGCACGCTGAACACCAGCCGGGTTTATTCAGAGGAGACCTTATCACACGACGGGCATCACAGTTATTACATAACCTCCATTAATAATCACAGGTACTCAGAACCTGCCCACACGAGAACCAGGAAACTCACCACCCAATCACAGCACACGTCCTTCCTAAAGCGGAATTCCAGCAGTGCTCCAACATTTCGGAATAATCCGGTGTTTGAGATGAAGACAGACGGACTCAGGGTGAATATCTAATTCATAGAGAAACCTGAAAACTGGGAACCAGGGTTCTCCATGTCTAGAACACACATACAGACACTACTATCTATACCACCAGTGAACCTACACGTGTCTCTGAGTGTGTATGGAATGTTGGTGATGAAAATCTGGAAAACCTGGAAATACTAAGTTCCTTTGGGGGACTATTTGACCTCACAGCGCCCTGCAGCATGTATCCCTCCACCATGAATGGAGTTTAAGGCTGAGATCTTCTCCACACTATCATAAACAGCGTCTCAGACATCAGGCAGCGTATTCAGAACCACCTCCTGTAGGAACTTCCTGTGAGGGAGCTTTTAGAGGGGACGTCTGGTTACCTTCACCACCACTGGGAACAGATCTGGAGTTCCCTTTAAAGCCCTGACAGGTTTAGATCATTTTCACTAATCGTTATTACAGAATCGGATCTTAATTTAGGAATTGTACCTTACCACTTATCTCCAGCCAGGGAATCTCAAACTACATGAACCCGGTTAATAATCAGTCTGTTACCAAACATCTACCACACGCGCACGGCTGAACTGTGGACCTGTAATCAGAATAAAGGTAAAATCTAGGTTAAGGATCCAGTCAGCTCCACGTACAGAGGCAGAACAGATCTAACCGGAACTAAAGTCTGATAAACTGGAGGTTCTGAACGGAGACAGCGCCCCCTGCTGTTTATCAGAGCCTCAACGCTCTTCAGTTTCAGTTTCCATTTCCCAAATGCTTTAGCGGAGAACACTAACGCTACTCCTCCTAACAAACAGCCCCATGTTCAGCTCCGGATACCGTCAGGGTACGCTAACGCTACTCCTCCTAACAAACAGCCCCATGTTCAGCTCCGGATACCGTCAGGGTACGCTAACGCTACTCCTCCTAACAAACAGCCCCACGTTCAGCTCCGGATACCGTCAGGGTACGCTAACGCTACTCCTCCTAACAAACAGCCCCACGTTCAGCTCCGGGTACCGTCAGGGTACGCTAACGCTACTCCTCCTAACAAACAGCCCCACGTTCAGCTCCGGATACCGTCAGGGTACGCTAACGCTACTCCTCCTAACAAACAGCCCCACGTTCAGCTCCGGATACCGTCAGGGTACGCTAACGCTACTCCTCCTAACAAACAGCACCACGTTCAGCTCCGGATACCGCCAGGGTACACTAACGCTACTCCTCCTAACAAACAGCACCACGTTCAGCTCCGGATACCGTCAGGGTACGCTAACGCTACTCCTCCTAACAAACAGCCCCACGTTCAGCTCCGGATACCGTCAGGGTACGCTAACGCTACTCCTCCTAACAAACAGCCCCACGTTCAGCTCTGGACTAACATGTTGTCATGGTTTTGTTAGCTTGGCTGGAGTAATCTAGGCTAGGCCTGTAATGGAAGCTGTTAGTGAGATTATCCGTATCACGTCCTCGGCTCAAACAGAGTTACTGTGGCCGGTCAGAATCAGCACCTCGAATCAGCATGCGCTAATCCAAGACCCATGACCCCCTGGATCTGACAGGATCTGCCCGCACTGAACACAAACGCATTGAGCAGCGACCTGCTGGAGAGATAAGGAGGAGCTGGGAGGCACACAGGCCGGAGCTCTCCCACACCGTGCAGGCCAAACGGCGTGTGTGCTGATCTGCCTTCTGCACACAGTGGTCACAAGGCGGTGGTTAAGTTTCCGAGAGGAGCACACCCTCCCACGTCCCGCTGCCAGCGAGAGCGCAGATTCCAGAGGCTTTACTGGTTTATGGATTAAGCATTCGAGTTTTCCGATTACAATCAGGAAGGCTGGGATACGAAGGCACAACCAGTTTTGGAAGTGGATGAAGGCGGTCTTGATGCATGGCCTTACAGTCTCACCAGCAACTACAGTCATATGCCCATCCGGTCTGGGGGTCTGCACCACAGCCATAAACAAGAGAGGGACCTCATGTTGAGCAATTCCGTAAGTCCGTCAGAGATGACAGGAAGCAGAATCCCAGCACGACTGCCAAGGCAGTCCGGGAATTTATAAACACCGGCAGGTAGCAGAAAACATTCACACGGCAGGAGTCCGGGCAACAGACACCCTGGACCCCCGCAGCAGCCAAGACAAACAACAGCCCACACTAGCTTAAACCGAGGGTGTAGGCCCCCACAACAGACACACACCACCAGACCGTGACCAGTTCAACAAGTGCAGTGGTGACACGCGGTCAGGTACATCCAAACACCTGATCCGACTTCATCCCGCTTACTTCGGGGGGAAAATGCACCACCCAGCTGAGACTGAGAGAAGCACCAGCAGAACCTCCGAGAGTTCCTCCAGAACAAACTGGAGACCGCAGTGAAGGGCGTAGAGCCACGCCCACTACAGATCCTATCACAGTGCAGTGGAAGAGGAAGACTCGTCCAGCAGGGAAGCAAGATCCAACTGCCAAGAACCGGCGCGCAAGCACAACACTGAAATGGATATCAGTAGTCCAGAATCAGCAGAACCAGCAGTCCTGCAAGGAAACCAGCAGAACCAGCAGTCCTGCAAGGAAACCAGCAGAACCAGCAGAACCAGCCGTCCCGCAAGGAAACCAGCAGAACCAGCGGTCCCGCAAGGAAATCAGCAGAACCAGCAGTCCTGCAAGGAAACCAGCAGAACCAGCAGTCCTGCAAGGAAACCAGCAGAACCAGCAGTCCTGCAAGGAAACCAGCAGAACCAGCAGTCCTGCAAGGAAACCAGCAGAACCAGCAGTCCTGCAAGGAAACCAGCAGAACCAGCAGTCCTGCAAGGAAACCAGCAGAACCAGCAGAACCAGCCGTCCCGCAAGGAAACCAGCAGAACCAGCAGTCCTGCAAGGAAACCAGCAGAACCAGCAGAACCAGCGGTCCCGCAAGAAAACCAGCAGCAACTAGAGGCAGCCAGAAGTGCACAGCGCCCAGTCAACCGGAACCAGAGGGCCAACACAGCAGGAAAGTACAATCGGACCTCATCTGGTGAACCTGGGCACACGTTTCAGAGCAAGGTTTAAATGCAGTCCAGCCGGAGCAGGTCCAGATACGATCTGGACACAAACCACATGTTAACGCTGTAAACAGGCTCCCTGTGTGACGTCCGCACTCAGCATGCAAACCCGCTTAAATCAGCTCCAGGACCAAAGAGCTTAACACGAGCTTAACACACCATGAAGCCCATCAACACTGACCAAGTTTATAAACCACTGACCGGCTTCATATACCACTGACCGGCTTCATATACCACTGACCGGCTTCATATACCACTGACCAGGTTTATATACCACTGACCGGCTTCATATACCACTGACCAGGTTTATATACCACTGACTGGCTTCATATACCACTGACCGGCTTCATATACCACTGACCAGGTTTATATACCACTGACTGGCTTCATATACCACTGACCGGCTTCATATACCACTGACCGGCTTCATATACCACTGACCAGGTTTATATACCACTGACCGGCTTCATATACCACTGACCAGCTTCATATACCACTGACCGTGTTTATATACCACTGACCGGGTTTATATACCACTGACTGGCTTCATATACCACTGACCGGGCTTATATACCACTGACCGGGTTTATATACCACTGACCGGGTTTATATACCACTGACCGGCTTCATATACCACTGACCAGCTTCATATACCACTGACCGGGTTTATATACCACTGACCGGGTTTATATACCACTGACCGGGTTTATATACCACTGACCGGCTTCATATACCACTGACCGGCTTCATATACCACTGACTGGCTTCATATACCACTGACCGGCTTCATATACCACTGACTGGCTTCATATACCACTGACTGGCTTCATATACCACTGACCGGCTTCATATACCACTGACCGGCTTCATATACCACTGACTGGCTTCATATACCACTGACTGGCTTCATATACCACTGACCGGCTTCATATACCACTGACTGGCTTCATATACCACTGACTGGCTTCATATACCACTGACCGGCTTCATATACCACTGACCAGGTTTATATACCACTGACCGGCTTCATATACCACTGACCAGCTTCATATACCACTGACCGTGTTTATATACCACTGACCGGGTTTATATACCACTGACTGGCTTCATATACCACTGACCGGGCTTATATACCACTGACCGGGTTTATATACCACTGACCGGGTTTATATACCACTGACCGGCTTCATATACCACTGACCGGGTTTATATACCACTGACCGGGTTTATATACCACTGACCGGCTTCATATACCACTGACCGGCTTCATATACCACTGACCGGCTTCATATACCACTGACCGGCTTCATATACCACTGACTGGCTTCATATACCACTGACCGGCTTCATATACCACTGACTGGCTTCATATACCACTGACTGGCTTCATATACCACTGACCGGCTTCATATACCACTGACTGGCTTCATATACCACTGACCGGCTTCATATACCACTGACCGGGTTCATATACCACTGACCGGCTTCATATACCACTGACCGGCTTCATATACCACTGACCGGCTTCATATACCACTGACCGGGTTCATATACCACTGACTGGCTTCATATACCACTGACTGGCTTCATATACCACTGACCGGCTTCATATACCACTGACCGGCTTCATATACCACTGACCGGGTTCATATACCACTGACTGGCTTCATATACCACTGACCGGCTTCATATACCACTGACTGGCTTCATATACCACTGACCGGCTTCATATACCACTGACCGGCTTCATATACCACTGACTGGCTTCATATACCACTGACCGGCTTCATATACCACTGACCGGGTTTATATACCACTGACCGGGTTTATATACCACTGACCGGCTTCATATACCACTGACTGGCTTCATATACCACTGACCGGCTTCATATACCACTGACCGGGTTCATATACCACTGACCAGGTTTATATACCACTGACCGGCTTCATATACCACTGACCGGCTTCATATACCACTGACCGGGTTTATATACCACTGACTGAGTTTATATACCACTGACCGGCTTCATATACCACTGACCGGGTTTATATACCACTGACTGAGTTTATATACCACTGACCGGCTTCATATACCACTGACCGGGTTCATATACCACTGACCAGGTTTATATACCACTGACCGGCTTCATATACCACTGACCGGGCTTATATACCACTGACTGGGTTTATATACCACTGACTGAGTTTATATACCACTGACCGGCTTCATATACCACTGACCAGGTTTATTCACCAGCGATACCTGACTAACTAACATCACCCAGTAAAGAGATCAGACACTCAGACCTCCTACACATCCATAACGGTCTGGGTAATCCTGACCAGAGCAGGTCCGCGGAACCACAATACCCGGAACCGTCAGGCAGATCTCACACACCAGAAAATAAACCAGCCCACAGAACAGAACCAGCAACAACAGAGAGAGAGAGAGAGAGAGAGAGAGGGAGGGGGGGGTGATCACCGATCCGTGTAGTTATCCATGGCATTCCAGTGTTTTTATGGAAAACTGAAGCGTACCCAGAAATGCATCGGGACCTTCTCCTCAGATTTTCCTCCCAACATAACAAATCCCTCAGACTGCATGTGATTAGGAAACCTAACCCACACGTTACTGCCGCACACACTTAACCCTGTTCTAGCTGTTAGCACGTGTCCCCTGTCTCTGCTGCACGTATGATCATTCCAGAACGACTGGAACGGCAGAAACCCCAGTATTCCCAGGAAGATGAAGTAGCCTCCCGCTGACTGAAGAGAGCTCAGCGTGAAGCTGGCGAGGGTCCTGTCTTCAGATCTCCAGCGTGATGCTGGTTCTGAGATCATCTGAGATCTAGCTGAGCCTGATCGTCTTAGGGAGTATCACACAGCCTCCTCTCAGCTTCACCTACATCACCTACAACCGACCCATCCATCACCTCCCAGCGGAGCGCTGGCCTAGGAACAGAGCAGAGGAGGGTCGGACGTGTTTTAGTTTTAGTACCGTAGACCGAGCCAGAACTTTGTCTGTTCTAACTGACCAGATTCCAGAACGTGGCACCGCGACACACCGTGTACCATCCCACCCTGGCGGAATATCGGGAAGTTACACGTTCACATATTTCTCCTCTTAAGCTGCATCACACTCACGACCCATCAGGTCCTGTGGGCTCCGATCTAGAGGAGGTACTAGAACCCATAAAACCCCAACTGGAACATTCAGAACTCGAAGTCCAGGGCAGTTCCAGATTCCTGGTGCCAAAGACTGCTGCAGTGGAAAAGGGCTGGAGCGCCATTCACATTCCTGATACTATCCAGAAGCGGAGCGGAGTGGTTATACAACTCCTGGATATATGGTACTTGAAGCAAACAGTTATACGGTCCACATCCGGAACCGACTACGGTCCATACGGCCCACATCCGGAACCGACTACGGTCCATACGGCCCACATCCGGAACCGACTACGGTCCATACGGCCCACATCCGGAACCGACTACGGTCCATGCGGCCCGTAAACAGGATACAGTCCTGAAATCCCCGCCTCTGAAACAGGGAGGAAGGGAGGTTGGAAAACAGCCATGGAAAATAAATCATGGTTTTGCTACATATAACCGCAGATGTGATACGGAACACCAGCAGACGTGGAAATGATCTGGAACCGCAACTTCTAGATACATGTTTAGACCCGTATCAGGACGGAGAACACCGCTGGCCTGTTCGCTGCGCTGATCCTGATGAACAGATACGACAGCCTCAGTAATCTGCTATACTCCGCCTGGAATGCCAACATACCACCGCGTGAGTGAACAGACAACACAGCCACACACCCGCACGAGCACGCGGAGAGCACCCAGGAAAGAGTCGGCACCCTAACAACCACCCTTTTACACCAGAGGTGCTGCGTTCAGGAACGTTCATCCGGAACATTCATCCGGAACGTTCATCCGGAACGTTCATCCGGAACATTCATCCGGAACGTTCATCCGGAACATTCATCCGGAACGTTCATCAGGGGTGTTCACCAGGAACGTTCATCAGTAGCGTCACCCTCACAACGATGCAGTGAACATTCGGTTTAGGGGGCGATAGGAAAACAGGAATGTTCAGGTAGGTTAGGAAATTGTGTCCCCACGTCTAGGAATAAACCCCGCCCACATCTAGGAATACATTCCTGCCCACTTCTAACAATAAACCCCCGCCACGTCAAGGATTGCCCCCCAGCCACCCTCGTGTGCCCAGCGCTTCTTAAGGGAGTGCTCTAGCAGCTCGCGGCCGGCTCCTGACCAGTCTTAGTGCTAGGTGTGGTCCACAAACGTCTATTACTGCTCTGCACAGCTATGCAGGTCACATGATCTCATTATCCTCTGGACTGGATGGAGCTGAGAGCATGTAAGCTCAACACTGTGGCGCCTGGCAACTGGAATGATCAAACAATCCTCACTTGGAAAATTACGGTAATTTATTAATACTTCCTTTAATTAATATTTATTAATAATCACGTCAACACGGTTTGATTATCTCACTGTATCAGCATATTCACAACAACCACAACCATCTCCCAGAGTACACCGCATACACCAACACTCGGCATACCAACACACACACCGCATACACCAACACTCGGCATATCAGAGTACACCACATACACCAACACTCGGCATATCAGAGTACACCGCATACACCAACACTCGGCATATCAGAGTACACCTCATACACCAACACTCGGCATATCAGAGTACACCGCATACACCAACACTCGGCATATCAGAGTACTCCGCATACACCAACACTCGGCATATCAGAGTACACCGCATACACCAACACTCGGCATATCAGAGTACACCACATACACCAACACTCGGCATATCAGAGTACACCGCATACACCAACACTCGGCATATCAGAGTACACCGCATACACCAACACTCGGCATATCAGAGTACACCGCATACACCAACACTCGGCATATCAGAGTACACCGCATACACCAACACTCGGCATATCAGAGTACTCCGCATACACCAACACTCGGCATATCAGAGTACTCCGCATACACCAACACTCGGCATATCAGAGTACTCCGCATACACCAACACTCGGCATATCAGAGTACACCGCATACACCAACACTCGGCATATCAGAGTACTCGGCATACACCAACACTCGGCATATCAGAGTACTCCGCATACACCAACACTCTGCATATCAGAGTACACCGCATACACCAACACTCGGCATATCAGAGTACACCGCATACACCAACACTCGGCATATCAGAGTACACCGCATACACCAACACTCGGCATATCAGAGTACACCGCATACACCAACACTCGGCATATCAGAGTACACCGCATACACCAACACTCGGCATATCAGAGTACTCCGCATACACCAACACTCGGCATATCAGAGTACTCCGCATACACCAACACTCTGCATATCAGAGTACTCCGCATACACCAACACTCTGCATATCAGAGTACACCACATACACCAACACTCTGCATATCAGAGTACACCGCATACACCAACACTCGGCATATCAGAGTACACCGCATACACCAACACTCTGCATATCAGAGTACACCACATACACCAACACTCTGCATATCAGAGTACACCGCATACACCAACACTCGGCATATCAGAGTACACCGCATACACCAACACTCGGCATCTCAGAGTACACCGCATACACCAACACTCTGCATATCAGAGTACACCACATACACCAACACTCGGCATATCAGAGTACACCGCATACACCAACACTCGGCATATCAGAGTACACCGCATACACCAACACTCGGCATATCAGAGTACACCACATACACCAACACTCGGCATATCAGAGTACACCACATACACCAACACTCGGCATATCAGAGTACACCGCATACACCAACACTCGGCATATCAGAGTACACCGCATACACCAACACTCGGCATATCAGAGTACACCACATACACCAACACTCGGCATCTCAGAGTACACCGCATACACCAACACTCTGCATATCAGAGTACACCACATACACCAACACTCGGCATATCAGAGTACACCGCATACACCAACACTCGGCATATCAGAGTACACCGCATACACCAACACTCGGCATATCAGAGTACACCACATACACCAACACTCGGCATATCAGAGTACACCACATACACCAACACTCGGCATATCAGAGTACTCCGCATACACCAACACTCGGCATATCAGAGTACTCCGCATACACCAACACTCGGCATATCAGAGTACTCCGCATACACCAACACTCGGCATATCAGAGTACACCGCATACACCAACACTCGGCATATCAGAGTACTCCGCATACACCAACACTCGGCATATCAGAGTACACCGCATACACCAACACTCGGCATATCAGAGTACACCGCATACACCAACACTCTGCATATCAGAGTACACCGCATACACCAACACTCGGCATATCAGAGTACACCGCATACACCAACACTCTGCATATCAGAGTACACCGCATACACCAACACTCGGCATATCAGAGTACACCGCATACACCAACACTCTGCATATCAGAGTACACCGCATACACCAACACTCGGCATATCAGAGTACACCGCATACACCAACACTCTGCATATCAGAGTACACCGCATACACCAACACTCGGCATATCAGAGTACACTGCATACACCAACACTCTGCATATCAGAGTACACCGCATACACCAACACTCGGCATATCAGAGTACACCGCATACACCAACACTCTGCATATCAGAGTACACCGCATACACCAACACTCGGCATATCAGAGTACACCGCATACACCAACACTCGGCATATCAGAGTACACCGCATACACCAACACTCGGCATATCAGAGTACACCGCATACACCAACACTCGGCATATCAGAGTACTCCGCATACACCAACACTCGGCATATCAGAGTACACCGCATACACCAACACTCGGCATATCAGAGTACACTGCATACACCAACACTCTGCATATCAGAGTACACCGCATACACCAACACTCGGCATATCAGAGTACTCCGCATACACCAACACTCGGCATATCAGAGTACACCACATACACCAACACTCGGCATATCAGAGTACACCGCATACACCAACACTCGGCATATCAGAGTACTCCGCATACACCAACACTCTGCATATCAGAGTACACCACATACACCAACACTCGGCATATCAGAGTACACCGCATACACCAACACTCGGCATATCAGAGTACACCGCATACACCAACACTCGGCATATCAGAGTACTCCGCATACACCAACACTCGGCATATCAGAGTATTCCTCATACACCAACACTCGGCATATCAGAGTACACCTCATACACCAACACTCGGCATATCAGAGTACACCGCATACACCAACACTCGGCATATCAGAGTACACCGCATACACCAACACTCGGCACATCCCAGTACTTCTAGTTAGATCTAGTTAGATCTTCTAGGGTTAGGGTTAGACTTTAACTGTATGGTTCTGTGAAGGAGCTGTCACCTGCATTAATCACTCGGATGTCTGATTCCCATCACCAGCATTCCCTGGAACGAGGCGTTTCACATCAGACCACTCTCGGTGCCTGTTTGATCTAATGATGTATTTATGCGGATGTTGAGGAAAAGTGGTGGGGCTGTCCATCAAACCCGAGAACTGCTGAACTAATGAACAAGTGACCTAAGCCTCCCCAGAATTCCTGAACGGAAAGGTTTCACAAGTCACCCTCATCAAAACCTTCAGCTGTGATAAACATGACATCATAGGCCAAATTCACCCCGGAGACACATTCCACACGTTCATCCAGCCGGGATCACACATTCCTCACCCACCGTCACAAAAACCCCTCTTTCAAAACACCACTGCCTTAAATTCCTTCTCCAAGTCGACACGGAACCTGCTTCCATGAGCAAAACAAATGTTTCCACTGCTCCCTGTGGCTCTGGAGCAGCGCATTAAATCACGAGACGGCCCGCGCAGCCGCTACAGCACAAACAAAAAGATCAGTGAAGGAGTATACGACGCACCCTACGGTGCGCGCTGAGCCGAGCAGGAAAACCAGAATCCCACAGCTCCTAAAACAAACAAATAAATAAATAAATAAAACTCAGGGACGCAAATCATAACCGGGACAGCCCTGTCCTCCACCCGGGTCATTACACCAGCTCCGCTGACTTCATCACACACAGATGTGCACACTGTCTGGAGGCGCTGACACCGGTTAGATAACTACACACCCCAGAATTCCAGAGATCATTCCCATAATGCTAAAGCAGAATCCAGAGATCATTCCCATAATGCTAAAGCAGAATTCCAGAGATCATTCCCATAATGCTAAAGCCAAACACTTTAAGGCATAAGGCGAGGCTCAGAGGTGATGACATCATGTAGGGGTATGACATCAGACCACCACAGTAAGTGTGTGGTTTTGTCCCCCGCAGTCCCAGAGGCTGTAGACAGTGTTCTCATGTTTAGGTGGGGAACATGCAGTTAGCTGGAACCAAGTTCTCTAGGTCTCGTTTACGGGCAGATCCTGACCACTCCAATTCGGAGTCCCCTTCGGGAATTTCACTACAGCCTTCTGTCCGTTTATCCCCCCCCAGCAGTGATCTCACCGCACGTCATCAGTGAGCGCACTGCACAGCCTCACGCTCACCGGGTTGGGCCTGCTGGACTCATGAGCTCTTTACTCTTGTAGTGGGTGGTGCCGTCACCTCATTCCTTTCTCCTTCAAGTTATACACATTCAAATTCCCAGATCCCACCAGCCCTCAGAACATGCTCCCCATGGGGGAATCGGGTAACGCTGTTCTGTTTGTGCTGTGAAATCTGATTCCACGGAGCGGCTGCATGAAGCCACACAAACATCGGCACGGCGCCCGCGTTACCGGAGAAACCGGAGTTTATTTGTAGGGAGTTTATTTAAGGTGGATCAGGACGTCCGGAAGCTCGGCACTCTTTTATCCGTGGTGTAAATACCGGGTTTATTCCAGAGCTGCAGTCCGCGGGACAGAGCACCTCCTGACGGACAGGAGCACTGCTGGCTGTGGAGGAGAATCTTACTTCACAGCTCCACTGAAATAGATGGAACGTCCAGATTGCAAACGTGTGACCACAGTATCAGAGCACTGCTTCCGCTATACACCGAGTAACGCCGCGGACGAAGCAGCTAGCGGGATAACGGATACGATACTTAAACGCAGGTGCACAGGCAAGCTAGCAGGAAACGACACACGGTTAGGCTAACGTCACTAACACATGTTCTTCAGCAGGTCTGATTAACCCCTTCCCCAGCTTCAGCTTTCCACACCTCCCCGTCTCGTTTACTTCTGCGGAAGAGTTAAAGTTCCGTGCTCCCGTGCGGTAGCAGCCATACGGAGGGAGGAGGAAACCGGGAAACCTAGATCCATTTCCTGAAGGGTTCTGATTGGTAGGCCCTCCAAACGACTGACATTACCCTGATCATTAGGGACGTATTCCCGGCGCTATGATCAGTGAAACTCCTGGGTTAGGGTAAGGGGATGCTGCTGCCTCCGGCTGTTAGAATGGGGTACTGCAGGTGCTCAGTGGAACTGAAACCAGCTGTGCATTGTGGTGTTAAAGGTGCGCTTGTTGGCAGGTCTGGAATTCCTAACTACCTGAAGCACCACAGCTCCCAAAAACACTAGCACCTAACCTGCTTTACCTCCAGGACCACACCTGAGATATTACCTGAGGGCTGGAAAACCGAAGGGGTTAGGGGTACTGTACGTATCGCTGTTCTCCTGTCCTCATGCAGCTCTTCTTTCTTGCAGGTCACTATGGAGTCCCATCTGGATTTCGACTTTGAAGACCATGACCATCACAACCACAGTTCCAACCACAGTTACTATGACGACGAAGACTACGGAGACTTACACACGGTGTGCGACAAGCAAGAAGTTCGCTCCTTCGCTGGCATCTTCCTTCCTGTGGTGTACTCCTTGGCCCTCGTGGTGGGCTTGGCTGGGAACTCCATGGTGGTCTTCGTCTACCTATCCCAGAAGCGTTTGAGAACCCTGACGGATGTCTTCATCCTCAACCTGGCCTTTGCTGACCTCCTCCTCCTCTTCACTCTTCCGTTCTGGGCAGCGGATGCCGTCAACGGCTGGGAGATTGGAATCTTTGCCTGCAAGATGACCTCAGCCCTCTACACCACCAACTTCAGCTGCAGCATGCTGCTGCTCGCCTGCATCAGCGTGGACCGCTACTGTGCGCTGGTCAGAGGCTCCACCAGCGCCCATGGCCCATCTTCAGGTAACCCACGCAGGAAGAGGGTGATACTGTGCCTCCTAGTCTGGACGGCTGCCTGCATCTTTGGATTACCGGACTTGGTGCTGGCCACGGTCAAGCACCACTCGGGCGGGCGCAAGGCCTGCAGGGCTGTGTACCCGCCCAACATGGCGAGACCGGCGAAAGCCACCCTGGAGTTTCTGGAGGTGTCTCTGAGCTTCCTGCTGCCGTTCGTGGTGATGATGTTCTGTTACTGCAGGGTTGGCAGGGCCCTGAGCCAGGCGGCGACGTCCGGGGTGAGAGGAGGAAGGCGCTGGAAGGCCTTTCGAGTGCTGGTTGCCGTTGTCGGAGTGTTTCTCCTGACGCAGCTGCCCTACAACGTGGTGAAGCTTGTGAGGGCCATGGACGTCATCTACGCCATCGTGACGGACTGTGAGTTAAGCAAGGCCCTGGACCGGGCCACTCAGGTGACAGAGAGCCTGGCCCTCACACACTGCTGCCTGAACCCAGTGCTATACATCTTCATCGGCTCGTCCTTCAAAGACCACGTCCTGAAGATCGCCAAGCGCTGTGGCCAGACCGGGAGGCGATACCGGCAGGGCACCGAGCAGCCCGCGGTGGAGATCTCACTCAGACCACGTACGCACAGTACCGCACCTTCAGAGGAGTCAGAGGAACAGGACACCAGTACCTTCACCATCTAACACACGGACTTGCTAACTGACCAGCAGGGACTGAAGCCTGCACTGTGTCACAGTACTGAGGGGGCGGCTCTTTCCGACGGCTTGAACGGCAGGCTTCGATATTCCAATATTATCCTCCTTTACTCTTCTGCACGTCCCCATCCCGAAGTGCATCATTCTGTAACTGCTTGGAAAACTGACCACGCTAAAGACAGGCTACGGGATTCGGAGCTGCACAGACTTGTTAGCTTTACCACTCGCTGATGCTGCTTTCAACCCGACCACGTGATTATGACACCAACGTCTCAGAGAGGACACCAAGCCTGGTGATTCCGGTCGGTAACTCCGGTTCCCTGCGGGCTAGCTAAACCATCCGGGTGTTAACAGAGCACGCCTCCTGACCTGCTTTCTGACATCACTTGGTTTTATTCATGATGTCATCAGTGATTAGCGGACGTGGGCTCGATTTCCAGCACAAGGAACCTGAAGCTGTGCAACTCCGAGTCGGGATCCTCTCTCCACCCGTGGGGTGGAGTGTAAGGCTTGTAGCTCAGGACAGACTATTCAGTACTACAGATCTAATATGTAGGCTACACAGTAGTGAGTGTGAGGTACTGAGTGTGGCCCACGTATCGGGCCCTGGCAATAAAACAAAATATCAGAAATATATATATATATATATAACCTATCAATCATACGGTAAACGTCACACAGAGCAGTACGGTGGATCAGTTATTTGTTATCGGAACAAATTAATATATAATTATTATGTAATATATCACAAAGTTTTACCACACGTGTTGGACGTCAGGTCAGGTCTCTACAGCTGTCAGCCTGTTAGAAGTTGTGTTTGTATAGCCCCCTGATATATACTGTATATATAACTGATATTGTATAGAACTGTATCTACATTAAAGCATCTCTGATAAGGAAGTGAAATGAAACCTGGTTTGGTGTGACGTACTGAGAGTGCGTGGGGCTAGCTGGTTAGCATGCTAACTCCAGTAGGTATCTTCTGACTTGACCGGCAGCTACGTGAGATGACGCCTACGTTAGCCTTGTAGGATAAGTGCGGACAGATGATGGGAGCAGCTAACCGAGACGGCCGCTGAAGTGTGTTAGAGTTTAATGATGCTAATAAAGCTGACTGCCATCACCAGAGATCACCAGCTGGCTCTCTCACAAACCCGGGGCGGAGACCAAGAGCGCTGGCATCTGATTCTAATGAATCACAGGGCTTTGAGGGAGAACCAGTAAAGCTCTCGGAGCCCAGATCGAGAGGGGGACAGGACTTCCTCTCAGAGCTATAAAACTAATGGGCCATATTTCTTACTTACTTGAAAGTAAACACAAACAGGCAGTTATTCCCTCCATCCTGCTAACGCTAACGGATCTCCACCTCCTTCATCTTCAGACCTAATGAGCTGGAGTCCTCCATCACGGCCATAAATACAACCCTCCACTACGGATCAAAGCCTTTATGAAGTTTCCCATTAATCAGAGTCTTCCAGAGAGCCCGATCCCCGCTCTCACGGCTACGGAGACCCCGCTCGAGGTCGATCCATTCCACCACCCTGCACTGCCCTGCGGCTGGCTGCACACGCAGGAACACCAGGAACGTGGAACTCTCCACAGGCTGGTAAGCCATGCAGTATAGAACAGGGTTCCCCAGCATCAGCCCTGGAGGCCAGCACAGCGTCTCCACAGCAGCAGGGCTTCAGGACCGACACCAGTCTGCGTGAGCGCGTTATAGAAATGTAACTACACGTTCCCGTATCCTTCAGTGGGACGCGCAGCGCAGACAGTTAAGCTGCAGCAGATGTGCAGGGTCATACAAAGTTCAAATGTTCTCTGCTTTGGTCGCGTCTCAGTGCAGCCAATAGGAGAGCAGTAGGTGTGTCTGGTAGTTCCTGTTGATGCCTAAGAGGCGAGTTTCATCAGAGCATGCCGGCCACTCGGGCCCAGCCCCGGGGGGCTACTCCTACAGGCTGGACCACCTCTCGGTTAAAGACCCAGAGAACCTGAATCTGCGGGTTCTCTCTCTGAGGTCAGGGTTGTTCCTGCAGGTAAACAGTAAACATGGACTGACCAATAACTGACCAATAACTGACCGATTTATAGTCACCATGTCCCTCTCCTCTCCATGGAAACTGGGCGGTCCTAATCTTAGGGAACGCTTCCGTAAGCATTCCCCTGTCCAATCACAAGGCTGGTGTCTTTGGCCCCACCCCCACAGAACAGTTCCAGCGTCTGAGAAGCTTAGCGAGAGCTAAAGCTCCGCCTCTCACACCTGTGATCAGCAGGTATAGCTCAGGTACAGCCTTCCCGCCACCTCCCGCTGTGGACACTGGTGCCCGCAGGACAGACGTCGGGTACGGTCTCTAAAGCTCTGTGGGAGCTGGATTGGTTGAATCTGGGCGTGTGCTGTAATCTGAGTGAGGAGATTCCGTCACTGTAACCCAGTATGAATCCGACATGTCGGTGACCTGGTGAACTCCGGGCTCCGTCACGACAGCATTCCAGTCTGAATCAACATCCCAGCATCTCAGTAACGAAGCCAGACTAGACTCACGGTTAACCAGAGCCCAGTCTGACCCAGTCCGTTAGTCCTCAGGTCCAGAACCGGACCATGGAACTCCACCTGGCCTATTCCAGAGCGGGAGAATGAACTGGAAAGCTCCGCTCGGAGGGCAGCACGCCGCCTGCCTCGTGTGGTGTAGTGAACCAGCCGTTAGCCACGCAGTGCAGTGCGCCGGTAGGGTTCGGAGGTGCAGCACCTGTGGTATCCTCTACGTAGACTCCCGGTGCTGGTCCTCGTGTAAGTCTGTTAGAGCACATGACGTGGCCGGCGCTGTTTTACTGAATGATCCGAATTTAAACTGAGGAATCTGCTGAATTAGCATATCAAATAAAACCCAAACATCAAACACCAGCTGCAGCACTCCCTATCTTTAATGCTGATGTTCCTCCGATGTGTTAAGCCCAGGACGTTCCCAGCGCTGGTGAGGACAGTGCGGTGTTGGGGTGTGATCACTATTACAGACCTGTTTATTTATTTCCACTTAAAACGTCTAGAACTTCCATCGAACGTGTGATCCTCCAACTATCTGCGCTCCTCTGGCGGCTCCGGTTCAGTATTTCGGGTTTGTCCTGCTACACGCCCCGTGACTCAGCTTATTCTGGATGAAGCTCTGTAAGTTAACCCCTGCTGGTGTTCCTCCCGCCTTCCCGGGTTCAGTAGCGAGTAGCTCTATTACGACTGTTGCTGCAGCGTTCCGGTAGTTTACGGAGTTCCTGGTTTTCCAGGCTGATGAGAAGGATGCAAGCCAAATATGTCTGGCACCCAGCAGCACCGAGAGGCTTAAAGACCACCATCAAGAAGAAGAAGACCCCTGCAGGTCCCCCAGCCCTGCTGACCAAGGACCATTAGAACCTCTGTGGAACACCTTCACTTGCATCTTAAACCATTAGAACCTTTACACTGCGATATCAACCCACACATAACACAACCCCATTTCCCCAATCCCTTTCAAAGGGCCTTACCTCTGACAGACTCCGCCCCTCTGGGAGGCTCGTCAAACCAGCTATACCTTACCTCTGACAGACTCCGCCCCTCTGGGAGGCTCGTCAAACCAGCTATACCTTACCTCTGACAGACTCCGCAGACTCCGCCCCTCTGGGAGGCTCATCAAACCAGCTATACCTTACCTCTGACAGACTCCGCCCCTCTGGGAGGCTCGTCAAATCAGCTGTCATCTGTTGCTAATTAACCTGATTGGCTGTGAGATGTTCCACCAGGTGTGTTTCCGTGTGACTGAACTTTACTAACTAACGTTCCTCCTGTATTAACTTTTTTAAATACACATCATTATCATACGTACGTGCGGCTTTAATCTTCAGTTACTGGGTTTAAATGAAGTGCAGATCACATCCGGTTTATAACACACCACGTCACACGTCCTTACACACCCACATCACACACAGCCCAGAAAGATCCGGCTCCATGTTCGGATCCCAGATGAACCAGCGTCACACTGATGATCTGATCATCCTTAGTAGATAACCACTCACATCCCCAGAAGACACGCCCCTCGCCAGCTCTACACTGAGCTCTCTTTCAGCCTGTTTCCACAAAGCAGAACCGGTTCTGTTCCACTTCATGCACCTAATCCAGAACCGTTTGCACATTACCAGCAAAAGTAAACCGGTTCAGAACCTGGTAAATTAGTTCCCAGCTGGAACCAAAGAATAGTAGGTTCTTCACCCCAAACCCTGAGGACATTAGTGGGTGTGGCCTCTGTTCCTCGCTGGACGAGGATGTAATTCCTTTGGGTTCCTTCGTTCTAGTAAAAACACAGACTCGTTCCCTGGATAGCACCAAGGTTCTGAGAAGCCTGAAAGGAACCAGTCAAAGAACCAGGGTTCCTCTGGTCCCATCCACTCTGAGAAAAGAGACCCAAACAAAACTCAGGCTACTAGCAACGACGTGTTTCCCCCAGAGGGGTCTCCAAACCCCCAAATCCTACCTAGTGTAGCTTCAACTCGCCCTGCCGAATACCGTCTGAGCCGCTCGGAGCCGAGCGGAGAACACGGCTACACATCAGCTTCCAAAAAGGAAGGAGAAGTTGGCGTCCTGCCATCTGAGGAACCATAATTATATGATGTCTCTGCCAAGAAACAATCCAGCACTCCGAGAAGGAGCCAAACACGGCGCTCCGAGGCTTTAGTGGAAAGATGGTTTTGCCAAAACCTGGGTGCTATGGTGATGCAGGACATTTTATCCACACTCCGCAGGACGGTGTACGAGATGGAGGTTCTGGTTTATGTAGTATCTAAATGATCAGCTGCTACTGTTCTAAGGTCTAGAGCTGATGTTTTGATAAGCACAGTGCCATCAAAGCCAGATCCCGAAACGCCCTGCTGGAGCGCCCTGCTGGAACGCCCTGCTGGAGCGCCCTGCTGGAACGCCCTGCCTCCAGTTCCATGGTAGTAAGTGGGGAAGACGTGCTGGTGGAAAGTGTGTGGGTGAGTTTGAATGACTCAGCCTGAACCAGAAACAAAACAAGCAGCGTGCGGTTTTGCGTGTGTTCTGACATCTGAGGTCTCTGCTCAAAATACTTCAGACCCATTCCTCTCTCCACGGTAACGGGAAGCTGTTTATGTTGAACGGTGACTCAGCAGCCTACAGCGCTCAACCACCTACAATAAAAACAGCACACAAGCGTCACGTATGACCGAAGCACGTGGTAGCGGATGTCCAACCCACACGTGCAAACTGCACCAAGGCATCTGCTACAGCTCTGTGGACGTGAATAAGAACAACAGGAGCCCAGAAGCTCTGAAGGGTACAGCTATGGAACAGTGGAGACACACCCAAACAAAGAAAGATGAAAAGGTGCAGGTAGGCGTGCAGCCCTCCTGAGCTAGCCTCATTATACTGCTGTGTCTGGAGTAAAGAGCTCTACCACACGCCATCCACAGCTAACCAACCAATACCAGTAATTCAGACCCCAGAGAGACCGAGCTCACTCATTCAGACCCCAGAGAGACCGAGTCCACTCATTCAGACCCCAGAGAGACCGAGCTCACTCATTCAGACCCCAGAGAGACCGAGCTCGCTCATTCAGACCCCAGAGAGACCGAGTCCACTCATTCAGACCCCAGAGAGACCAAGCTCACTCATTCAGACCCCAGAGAGACCGAGTCCACTCATTCAGACCCCAGAGAGACCGAGCTCACTCATTCAGACCCCAGAGAGACCGAGTTCACTCATTCAGACCCCAGAGAGACCGAGTTCACTCATTCAGACCCCAGAGAGACCGAGCTCACTCATTCAGACCCCAGAGAGACCGAGCTCACTCATTCAGACCCCAGAGAGACCGAGTCCACTCATTCAGACCCCAGAGAGACCGAGCTCACTCATTCAGACCCCAGAGAGACCGAGCTCACTCATTCAGACCCCAGAGAGACCGAGCTCACTCATTCAGACCCCAGAGAGACCAAGCTCACTCATTCAGACCCCAGAGAGACCGAGCTCACTCATTCAGACCCCAGAGAGACCGAGTCCACTCATTCAGACCCCAGAGAGACCGAGTCCACTCATTCAGACCCCAGAGAGACCGAGCTCACTCATTCAGACCCCAGAGAGACCGAGTTCACTCATTCAGACCCCAGAGAGACCGAGCTCACTCATTCAGACCCCAGAGAGACCGAGCTCACTCATTCAGACCCCAGAGAGACCGAGCTCACTCATTCAGACCCCAGAGAGACCGAGCTCACTCATTCAGACCCCAGAGAGACCGAGCTCACTCATTCAGACCCCAGAGAGACCGAGCTCACTCATTCAGACCCCAGAGAGACCGAGCGCACTCATTCAGACCCCAGAGAGACCGAGCTCACTCATTCAGACCCCAGAGAGACCAAGCTCACTCATTCAGACCCCAGAGAGACCGAGCTCACTCATTCAGACCCCAGAGAGACCGAGCTCACTCATTCAGACCCCAGAGAGACCGAGTCCACTCATTCAGACCCCAGAGAGACCGAGTCCACTCATTCAGACCCCAGAGAGACCGAGTCCACTCATTCAGACCCCAGAGAGACCGAGCTCACTCATTCAGACCCCAGAGAGACCGAGTTCACTCATTCAGACCCCAGAGAGACCGAGTCCACTCATTCAGACCCCAGAGAGACCGAGTTCACTCATTCAGACCCCAGAGAGACCGAGTTCACTTATTCAGACCCCAGAGAGACCGAGTTCACTCATTCAGACCCCAGAGAGACCGAGGCTCACTCATTCAGACCCCAGAGGAGACCGAGCCACTCGTTCAGACCCCAGAGAGACCCAGCTCACTCATTCAGACCCCAGAGAGACCGAGCTCACTCATTGAGACCCGAGAGAGACCCGAGTTCACTCTTCAGACCCCAGAGAGACGTACGAGCTCACTCATTCAGACCCCAGAGAGACCGAGTTCACTCATTCAAGACCCCAGAGAGACCGAGTTCACTTATTCAGACCCCAGAGAGACTGAGTTCACTCATTCAGACCCCAGAGAGACCGAGCTCACTCATTCAGACCCCAGAGAGACCAAGCTCACTCATTCAGACCCCAGAGAGACCGAGTTCACTCATTCAGACCCCAGAGAGACCGAGTTCACTCATTCAGACCCCAGAGAGACCGAGCTCACTCATTCAGACCCCAGAGAGACCGAGCTCACTCATTCAGACCCCAGAGAGACCGAGTTCACTCATTCAGACCCCAGAGAGACCGAGTTCACTCATTCAGACCCCAGAGAGACCAAGCTCACTCATTCAGACCCCAGAGAGACCAAGCTCACTCATTCAGACCCCAGAGGACCGAGTCCACTCATTCAGACCCCAGAGAGACCGAGTTCACTCATTCAGACCCCAGAGAGACCAAGCTCAACTCATTCAGATCCCCAGAGAGACCCGAGTCCACTCATTCAGACCCCAGAGAGAGACCGAGTCCACTCATTCAGACCCCAGTAGAGACCGAGCTCACTCATTCAGACCCCAGAGGAGACCGAGAGCTCACTCATTCAGCGACCCCAGAGAGACTGAGTTCACTCATCGGACCCCAGAGAGACCGAGTTCACTCGTTCAGGGAACCCCAGAGCAGAGACCGAGCTCACTCATTATTAAAGACCCCAGAGAGACCGAGAGCTCACTCCCATTCAGGGACCCCAGAAGAACCAGACGCGAGTTCACTCATGGTCTCAGACCCCAGAGAGACAATGAGAGTTCACTTATTCAGACCCATGAGAGAGACCGAGTTCACTCATTCAGACCCCAGAGGAGACCGAGCTCACTAGTTCAGACCCCAGAGAGACCGCCGAGAATTAGTCCACTCATTCAGACCCCAGAGAGAGACCAAGCTCACTCATTCAGACCCCCCAGCAGAGAGACCGAGCTCACTCATTCATGACCCCAGAGAGACCGAGTTCACTCATTCAGACCCCAGAGAGAGACCGAGCTCTCACTCATTCAGACCCCAGAGAGACCGAGTTCACTCATTCACGACCCAGATGAGGACCGAGTTTCACTTATTCAGGACCCCAGAGAGACCGAGTTCACTCATTCAGACCCCAGAGAGACCGAGCTCACTCATTCAGGACCCCAGAGAGACCAAGCTCACTTCATTCAGACCCCAGAGAGACCGAGTTCACTCATTCAGACCCCAGAGAGACCGAGTTCACTCACTCATTCAGACCCCAGAGAGACCGAGCTCACTCATTCAGACCCCAGAGAGACCGAGCTCACTCATTCAGACCCCAGAGAGACCGAGTTCACTCATTCAGACCCCAGAGAGACCGAGTTCACTCATTCAGACCCCAGAGAGACCAAGCTCACTCATTCAGACCCCAGAGAGACCAAGCTCACTCATTCAGACCCCAGAGAGACCGAGTCCACTCATTCAGACCCCAGAGAGACCGAGTTCACTCATTCAGACCCCAGAGAGACCAAGCTCACTCATTCAGACCCCAGAGAGACCGAGTCCACTCATTCAGACCCCAGAGAGACCGAGTCCACTCATTCAGACCCCAGAGAGACCGAGCTCACTCATTCAGACCCCAGAGAGACCGAGCTCACTCATTCAGACCCCAGAGAGACTGAGTTCACTCATTCAGACCCCAGAGAGACCGAGTTCACTCGTTCAGACCCCAGAGAGACCGAGCTCACTCATTAAGACCCCAGAGAGACCGAGCTCACTCATTCAGACCCCAGAGAGACCGAGTTCACTCATTCAGACCCCAGAGAGACCGAGTTCACTCATTCAGACCCCAGAGAGACCGAGTTCACTCATTCAGACCCCAGAGAGACCGAGTCCACTCATTCAGACCCCAGAGAGACCGAGTCCACTCATTCAGACCCCAGAGAGACCGAGCTCACTCATTCAGACCCCAGAGAGACCGAGTTCACTCATTCAGACCCCAGAGAGACCGAGCTCACTCATTCAGACCCCAGAGAGACCGAGTTCACTCATTCAGACCCCAGAGAGACTGAGTTCACTCATTCAGACCCCAGAGAGACCGAGTTCACTCGTTCAGACCCCAGAGAGACCGAGCTCACTCATTAAGACCCCAGAGAGACCGAGCTCACTCATTCAGACCCCAGAGAGACCGAGTTCACTGTGCAGGGCAGCGGTCATACGTACCAAAGCAGAACATCATGACAATAACGAAGAAAGATAGAACCCTCGACCCCCCACCCCAACACCCCCAAACTAACTCCCTGCCCTGCGGAAGAGAGAGAACAGGCAGAACAGGGAACATACTGCACTTCAAGAATCAAGGACTAGATCTGCTGAACGTGGTTCTGTTTTGGGTCTCATCACTGGACCATGCGCTCAGTGCCTGCGGTTCTCCTCTGTTCGTCCATACCAGCTAAAATTACCCATAGAACCACAAACATACCGGGAAATAAAGAGAGAGGAGAGGAGAGAGGAATGGATATGGTAGGAGAGGAGAAGAGAAGAGAAGAGAGGAGAGTAGAAGAGAGGAGAGGAGAGGAGAAGAGGAGAGGAGAGAAGAGGAGAGTAGAATAGAGGAGAGGAGAGTAGAGGAGAAGATAGGAGAGGAGAGGAGAAGAGGAGAGAAGAGGAGAAGAGAGGAGAAGAGGAGAGAAGAGGAGAGTAGAAGAGAGAGAGAGAATGAAGAGGAGGAGAGAGAGGAGAGGAGATGTGGTTTAGGAGAGAGTGAGAGAGAGAGGAGAGTAGAAAGAGATGGATATGGTGTAGGAGAGAGAGAGAAAGAGATAGAGGAGAGGAGAAAGAGAAGGAGAAGAGAGAGAGAGAAGAGAGGAGAGAAGAGATTCAGGAGAGGAGAACGAGAACAGAGAGGAGAGTAGAAGAGAGGAGAGGAGAGGAGAGAGGAATGGATATGGTAGGAGAAGAGAAGAGAAGAGAGTAGAGTAGAAGAGAGTAGAAGAGAGGAGAGGAGAGGAGGATATGAGAACGTAAGGAAAGGAAAAGGAGTAATGAAAGGAAGGAGGTTCCGTGTGGGGTGTTCAGTGATGAGTCTGAGCAGGGAGATCAGAAGGTGTCACTGTTAGGGTTCTGATAAGAGTTCTGGTAAAGCCTCTGGTATGGGCTCTGGTTTGGGTGGTGGTATGTGGGGTTCTCGTAGGGGGTTGATGGGTCCTGGTAAGGGTTCTCGTTTGGAAGCTGGCGTGTGTGCTCTGGAGAGGGTTCTGATAAGAGTTCTGGTAAAGGCTCCGGTATGGGTGTTGGTGGGGATTGATGTATGGGTTCTGGTGTGGGTTCTGGTGTGGGTAGATTTAATTTGTGCTAGATAGCTCCAGGTGCATTCTGGGAGCTGTAAACAGGTAAAAGCAGGTCATGGTTTGTGCTCGGTGCTTTCTGAAGTCCTCCCCTGAAGAGAACACACGGAGAACCAGAACCCCACATCATACATGGTTAACTGTAGACAGGGACAGGACGCCGCACGTGCGTGAGCGCATGCCTGTGGTCCAGATGACCTCACTACGGCACGGCGCCGTGGTACAGGCTCGGTTCTCTACAGTACCAGGATGATGTTTAGGTTTACTGGGCCTGGCTGAGCAGACTCCCGTGTTCAGACCCAACACCGTGTTTGACTCAGAGCAGAACACAGGACAAGCTTTACGTGTTCCATCTACACCTGCTGTGTGAAACCGCACCTAGGAAAATCCTCACAGCTCCTAGGCAACACATTCAACACTGCCATGAGCTCTGGAATGTTCTGGAACTTCGGTGGATGTGGAAGAGACACAGGGACACACCCAAACAGGTCTGTGTCTGGTTACTGTTAACTGAGCAACCGTGGAAACCGCCCGTGGTGTGAACCTGCTTCATGCAAATCCGAGTCAGACACCAGGATTCCCACGTCTCCCACATGCCTCGCAATCATGCTGGATAATCTGACATCCACCTCTGAGCCCACCGGACGGTGTGAATGCGCCGCCCCTCCGAGAGCAGACCACCAAAGAGAGGGAACAGCGGTGGCTCAAACAAGCCTGGGAGCATTCTGATAATCCAACCATCGCTGTCGGACCAAAACTCTCCGGACCGAAAACAACATTCCCAGCTCCCAAACAGGAGTCGAAGCAACACAAACCGCATATTTAGGAGAACCCCTCCTGCTCCTCGCTTCAGGGGCTGCACGCGTGCTGGACAGAGCAGCTGGAATATTCCAGTCCCGTACAAAACTATAACAACCGCCGGACCCTGGAATACCACCCCAGCCCAGCCGCACACGCATCAGCTCACTGGCTGATCAAACACCAGCTCAGCGTGCAAACATCCACCCGCTCTTCCCGGACATCCCACCCGCTCTACATGACCCCGGACACCGACTGCCACCATTTCGGCACTACACAAAGCTCTGTGACCAGGGTTCCTCCATACATCCCAGTAGATTTACACTTCCTACAGTCGGACACAAGGATCAGGAGGACTGCCTCTGTGGACCGGAAACCGACACTCCCAGGCCCACAGGAACCACTGGCTTTCCCAGCAGCACAAAGCATCTGTGGACATTTCAGAATTCCGGTTCACAATAGCCTCTCCAGCGGACCGCCGGCCCCATCAATCCCAGTGAATAGATTGGCGTACAACATCCCAGAACTACCGGCACGGTGGGAAAGAGTTAGAACCGGAACTACGGCAAATGTTCCTCACGTTCCCCAAATCCAGCGTTCCGCACTGCATCCGAAACTCCTCTGTGGAAAGGGCAGAAAGCTAAAGCCAACCTCAGGCCTGCCGGGCTGATCAAACCTTTACACGACACTCACCCTGACTTTACACCAACTCGCTCCTCACACTTCAGGAATCTGTGCCCCGTGTGCAGGCTCTCCGTGGACTTTACCTCGCGCTTAGACACAACAAGGGGCGCTAGCTGAGGAGGACTTTACTCGCGGCTGACAACGCCCTTTACTTTTCGCCCTGACGCACTGACTCCTCTTTAAACTTACACGCTCCTCTCGCCCTGACTTTTCTCCTTCGGTCACACGCCTTTTACTCGCGCTGACTTTATAGCAGGCTCCATACACATGGCCCGCGGACTTTACCCGCGCCAGGTTACATCCGACTTTACACGTGCTGACTCCCTCTGAAAGACACGTGACTTTTAACACGCGCTGAACATGGACCTTTACACGCGCTAAACACAAGCTGAAACCCAACTTTACTCGCACTGGGGACAGAACTGCGCTGTTTCCTGCGCTGTACACCGCTGACACGGCTGGGAACTTACTACGCGCACTGAACTTTACACTTTACTCGCTTTACGCGCTGTACTTTTATCTCGCGCTCTCGACTTTTACAACGCGTTTTACTCTTACTTATGACTTTACCGCGCTGAACACCGCTGAGCCTTGAATGTTCCGCGCTGACATTTACGCGCTGTTTCACCGCGCTGAACATCCAGCGTTTCCGCGCTGACTTTACCTCCGCTGACTTTAAACGCGCTCATACTCCGCCGAACTTTACTACGCGAGACTTTACACGCGCTGATGGCCTGTTTAGTGGTGACTTTACACGCGCTGAACACGTCTGACTTTACAGGGTCCAAACTTTACTCACACTCCCGCTGAGAGTTACACGCATGACTACTCGCGCACTTGACACACTGCGCTGACTATTACACGCGCTGACCGGCGCTGATCACTCTCAGCTGACTTTACCTCAGCTGACTTTACACGCGCTGACTTTACTCGCGCTGACTTTACTCACGCTGACTTTACACGCGCTGACTTTACTCGCGCTGACTTTACTCGCGCTGACTTTACTCGCGCTGACTTTACACGCGCTGACTTTACACGCGCTGACTTTACTCGCGCTGACTTTACACGCGCTGACTTTACACGCGCTGACTTTACACGCGCTGACTTTACACGCGCTGACTTTACCCGCGCTGACTTTACTCGCGCTGACTTTACTCGCGCTGACTTTACTCGCGCTGACTTTACTCGCGCTGACTTTACACGCGCTGACTTTACTCGCGCTGACTTTACTCGCGCTGACTTTACTCGCGCTGACTTTACACGCGCTGACTTTACTCGCGCTGACTTTACTCGCGCTGACTTTACTTTACACGCGCGACTTTACTCACGCTGACTTTACTCGCGCTCTTTACGCTGACTTTACGCTGCTGGACTTTACCTGCTGCGCTGACTTTACCTGCGCTGACTTTACCTGCGCTGACTTTACTCGCGCTTTACTCGACGGACTTTACCTGCGCTGACTTTACTCGCGCTGACTTTACCTGCGCTGACTTTACCTGCGCTGACTTTACCTGCGCTGACTTTACCTGCGCTGACTTTACCTGCGCTGACTTTACCTGCGCTGACTTTACTCGCGCTGACTTTACTCGCGCTGACTTTACTCGCGCTGACTTTACTCGCGCTGACTTTACACGCCCTGACTTTACCTGCGCTGACTTTACTCGCGCTGACTTTACACGCGCTGACTTTACACGCGCTGACTTTACACGCGCTGACTTTACTCGCCCTGACTTTACCTGCGCTAAATTTACACGCGCTGACTTTACTCGCCCTGACTTTACCTGCGCTGACTTTACTCGCGCTGACTTTACACACGCTGACTTTACACACGCTGACTTTACACGCGCTGACTTTACTCACGCTGACTTTACACGGGCTGCCTTTACACGGGCTGCCTTTACTCGCGCTGACTTTACCTCAGCTGACTTTACTCACGCCGACTTTACTCACGCCGACTTTACTCAGCTGATCCCTATAGCATTCCCAACTCTAACAGCCATGGGCAGCCCTAACGGGGGAGCCGCACCGTGTCTGCTCTGGTTTCAGGTAAGGGCCACATCGCAGCCCAGCGAGGGACAGTACAGCCTGTTAGCTCCATTAGCCTTGTAGCTAAGCGACCGGTCCCGGCCAATCAGCTTCTGTTTTACCCTTGCTTTAGTGAGAGCAGTGATGTTAATCATGTGACCATGTGTGTATATGTGGTGTAGGCAGGTCAACACACCGCCCAACACACCACCCAACACACCGCCCAACACACCACCCAACACACCGTCCAAACAAACAAACCAAACGAATGAATGAATGAAGAACTACAGGCGGAGGAGAACCGGGGGAACAAGGCCCAGCCTGCTAGCGGAGCCACACTTACGGGCCCTGATGGCGTGATCAGGAACAAGTGTTCTGGAAGTGATTGCACGCACACACAGGAAGAGAGGAGCCGTGAGGGGTCGATGCCGAGGGTCGTCCCTGGGGGCCATCGCAGGGAGCTGCGTGTGCCGGGAGAGTTTAAACGAAGCTGGGAGCAATAAAGGCTCCGCAGTGTGGGAGAGAGGAGGGCAGAGGAGAGAGGACGGTCCTCCAGCGCATTTCTGTGGCTTCCCTGAAATTCGTCAGTGTGGGGAGCGAGGAGGAGGAGGATGGGAGGACGACTGGAGGAGAACAGAATTATCACTGAACACGCTGTGGAGAACACTGACATTACATCATGACCAACTAACACTCTGCACACGCTACAGCAGCATGTAATCAGATGTGCAGGTGCGGGAATGACCCGCCCCACACTGTCTTATTAATCTCAGACTACTACAGTAAAGACCCCCACGGTTAACAGGAAGCAGGTCAGACAGGGTCTCCTAATCCGGAGCAGTGTCTTTAGTCCCCCAACACCTAACAGGAGCTGTTAAAGAAAGGTGATGCGGGACACACCATCCTCTCCTGACTCCTCTGGAGTTAGAGTAAGTGTACCTCTACAAACTTCAATCCCAGTGAGCTTCACACGCCGACATGGACGCCGGTAATCTGTGGTAATCTGTGGTAATCTGTTGGAATACAGGTCACACTGAATCATGGCACCTAGCATTTCAGACACTCAAACCCCCATACCCTGCATTACCAGCTATACTGGAGTCATGTCCAGCAGCACAGGGAGACTTTACAGTCCACCCCACACAACAAACTCCAGATGTGCTGGGAGTCTAGCCCGCGGCACAACATATGGGAAAGGAGCAGGAAGATGGGAGGGGATAATGGCTGCACTGCAACTCGCCTCTGCAGAGACATGGTTCCAATTTACTCGCTCGAGAAACGTAGGAGCCCACACGTCACCTAAGGTACATCACGCCAAGCCGAACCAGCAATTAATGGAATCACTCTGAAGGAAGGTCAGGGAAAAACGGAAGATCAGGTGTGAGTGGATCAGACACAGCGTCCTGTGGGCAGCGTCCTGTGGGCAGCGTCCTGTGGGCAGCGTCCTGTGGGCAGCGTCCTGTGGGCAGCGTCCTGTGGGCAGCGCCCTGTGGGCAGCGTCCTGTGGGCAGTCTGTAACTGTAGAGCTGGTCGGTGGAGCTGAGTGTAGATGCGAGGAGCTGGCCTTAGTGAACTCCACGTGAGCACACACACACCCATCAGGAAACCATCACAAATCACCCGGACAGTCTCCTGCAGGGTCTGGTCCCCGCTGCCGTGTGACCATGTTTATCTACGGTCATAGAACAGTTCAGTGCATCCATTAGGCTAACGCTAACAACAGCCTTCCCAGAAAACAAACAAGAAAGGACGCTGGCGGAGCCTGCCAGCTCCAGAGCTCGGAATGCTAGGAAAGCCCTGTTTAAACAATCACATACCTCGGCGTAACAGGAACACCGCAGCGGGGCGATTCCGATCAGCTGAATTACCCCTGCCCCTTTGTGCATGTGCGACATGTTCCACTGAACTGACTGCCATTAGCGTGAAATTACCCTCAACGAACAGCCCACAGCTAAACCCGCTGTGTTTACAATGGGAGAGTCATTAACACTCAGCTCAGCTCCACTCCAGCTTTCCAGCCCCAGTGTTCAGACAGTGTTCAGATCTACAGTGCACCTGGTCGGCATTCACAGGCAGGTCAGTGGGAATCTGGGAGAAGGGCTGACCAGCAGGCAAATACAGTGATACAGGAATCTGCCAGCAGAGCGGCGCCACCGAACCTCGGATACCCGATTAGTAACCGAACGTCCATGTTCCCACGCGCCACTGAGAGTTCAGTGTTGAAGCTTCTTCCACCAACTCACAACTCACTGCACCGAACACACACATCACCTGTGCCAGATGTAGGTATAAACAACACGGCCACTTCCTGAGCTCAGGTGTTTCAGCCACACCCACTGCATGACGGCCTTTCGGCCTCCATAGACAAACACTGGCAGAAGAACGACTTGTGATCACTAGGCTCCGTGTTGACCGACACCTGGAGGGGTGTAAAGCTCCACCACCGGACTCTGGAGCAGTGGAACCGGGTTCTCTGGAGTGATGGATCACGCTTCACTATCTGCCAGTCTGATGGAGGAATCTGGGTGTGGTGGATGAGTCCAGGAGAGCGCTCCCTACCGGAACTCAGAGCGCCCACAGTATAGTGTGGTGGAGGGGGGATCATGATCTGGGGGCTTCAGGGTTTGACCTTTAGCCCCAGTGTAGGGTGGTGTTAATGCTGCAGCACACACAGACGTTCTGCACAGTTCTATGGTTCCAGCTGTGTGCAGCTGTTTGGGGAAGAACCCTTCCTGCTCCAGCAGGACCGTGTCCCTGTGCACAAAGCCTGATCCGTAAAGTCATGGTCTGAGGAGGCGGGTGTGGAGGAAGGTCCTGGCCGTTTAGATGAACTGGAATGCTGATTGTGAGACCTTCTAGTCCAACACAGAAACGGACACCATTTCCAACAGACACATTCCCAAATCTTCTGGAAAGTTCCTAGAAGGGTGGAGGCTGTAGTAGACACAGCTAGCTCCTGTAGGTGTGATGGTAATTTCACTCCACTGTGTACCTAGACAAAAACCTCTCGACCTTGACCTTGACCCTGACCTTGTGTACATACACACATGAGCATAAAGAGTTCAGGACAAAATTCCTACCTCCCTGAAATCTACAGCCAACCAGCATCCAATTCCGAATCAGGGCTGCAACTGTGGCTTTATGGTTACTCGCAAACTTTCGGCCTGACCACACACGGCCGCACATACGAGTGATTCCCACATACAGCGCCTCCTACCAACCACATCGGATCATATTCCCAGTTATCCTGGGTCTTATTTCCGCTCCATTTGATCTAGCCCATTCTTCCTTTAACAGCTTCCACTCTAAGCGCATTTAGAACTGTCAGATCCCTCTAAGCCCTTCGGAGCTCTAACCAAGCCCGCATCTCCGAGTGAGAAAGCTCATCACCGGCTGTAATGGGACACAGATAGCTCTGGCAGAGTCTCTTCCATCCCGCTGTGTTCAGAGACGGAGATCACTGCTGGCCTGGACGGAGCTGACAGGCCTCAAGGAGCCTGAAGACTAAACAAGCCAGGAGGAGTGTAGTAGATTCATTCCAGAACGGGAAAGCGAGAAGGGGATCCAACAACACATCCCAACCCATATCAGACACTACCCGTCCCCAGCATCAGCAGACCACCCGTAAACAACAGGGTCGGTGACATCTGCTACACAGGATGGGATTTCGTATCACATGTCCACGGGGAGCAGACGTGGGATTCACGAAATTAGATCCTGAGGTTTTGTGCAGTGAAGGACTCGGAAGGTCGTAATTCTGTCAGGCCGATGGGAACGTGATCCTAAATCATCCTCCAGAGCTTCATGATAGGCCAGCTGTAAGACCCACCTTGCATAACCCACACAGAGTACCAAACACTACGGGCACCTGGACTATCAGCAACACCAGGCTCGCCGGAGGAAACCTGGAATATGATATTAACCCCTTCAGTGACCCGCTCCTGCCAGACAATCCCAAACTCTGGCACGCACCTCTGTAGCTGGAGAATAACCTCCCCAGCTTTAACAGACTTCCGCGCACAGGGTCTTCCGCTTCCTGTCCGCGCACAGGGTCTTCCGCTTCCTGTCCGCGCACAGGGTCTTCCGCTTCCTGTCCGTGCACAGGGTCTTCCGCTTCCTGTCCGTGCACAGGGTCTTCCGCTTCCTGTCCGCGCACAGGGTCTTCCGCTTCCTGTCCGCGCACAGGGTCTTCCGCTTCCTGTCCGCGCACCGGGTCTTCCGCTTCCTGTCCGCGCACAGGGTCTTCCGCTTCCTGTCCGCGCACAGGGTCTTCCGCTTCCTGTCCGTGCACAGGGTCTTCCGCTTCCTGTCCGTGCACAGGGTCTTCCGCTTCCTGTCCGTGCACAGGGTCTTCCGCTTCCTGTCCGTGCACAGGGTCTTCCGCTTCCTGACAGCCTCCATTTGTCCACTTAACGAATTCAGACTCCCATCCAGCCTTAGTACAGAACTTCCGGAAACACGCCACACGGATACTACCTCGTTATTAATACACCAGCAGTGGAGTCCTCCAGGAGTCATCCTGTTAGTGCAGCGGCTCATCTTCAGTGACGAGTCCCGCTTTAGTCTTGGTGGAGACGCCCAACGAATCTGTGTGTGGAGACACCGTGGTCAGCACCAAGATGGACAGTTTGGTGTCACACGTCCAGAAGGCCTGGTGTCCCTCCACCTCCACCCCTACCGCACCATCTGCAGGAACTGTGTGAGGATGTTCAAGCTGCATGGGATGGATTATCACAGGACTCCATCAGGAACCTCTACAGCTCCATACCGAGACGTCTGGCGTGTTGGGTTAGCGAACACGGCGGCCCGACGCCATACTGAGAGACAGACTTCTGTATGTGTAGCTCAATAAATATTGATCATATCAGTCTAAATTTATCACCAGTTATTGATCCTGGTCACCTTTACCTTCCCTCCCAACACACCTGCACCACCGCACCTCCTTCTGGGAGCAGGAGTGCACCTGATGAGGAGGAATTATCAATATTGCTATTTGTGATTTAACAGTGATTGGACTTCAGTGATACCAGCGTGTTACGGCTCTGTGTATCATTATTAACTCTCCTAGCGATCCCGGGATGCCAGTGAGGTGGAAGAACTGGTTTTATGAGAGAGACCTGGCAGCAGCCCACACACCTCATAATACATAGAGGACATGATCTCACAGGCTCCTCACAAACAACCACATGTCCAGCTCACCACCCTCTTCACAAAGTCCTCCAGTGGATATGAATGGATCAGATTCCGCTGCAGTGTCCGGTGTGCAACAGGAATGTGCAGTTTCTCCCAAATCTGTCCAAACCCCAGGGGACAGAGGCGGCCATCTGGAGCAGCGCAGCCTGTAACTGTGGGAGCTAAAGATAGGAAAGTACAGAGCTGAGCTGGGAGCTTGTGAGGGGTCAAAGGTGTGTGGACGGACGCTACCACTAAGGAGCGGTTGTCCTTCACACTGTCGGTACATTTCATGAGGAACTGAGAGACGTCTGGTTCCATTGACCTACATTAAAACATGTTTCTGTCGTCTCCTTTACGGTTCTGGTGTTGGAGATGTGAGGGTTCGCGCCGACAGCGGTGGTATGCAGCTGAACTGGTTTCAGGCTTTAACCCTGATTGTAGTTTGGCAGAGTTGTGGCTGTGATGTCACAGCACAGGGTGTTTGGTTGCTTGCACTCATCTACACACGGCAAGTAAACTTCCGCACCTAAGCAGCAGGGTTCTGTAAAACACATCGTGGGTCTGTGGCCACCCAGTAAACACCCAACCAGTAAACACCCACCGGGTAAACACCCACCCAGTAAACACCCACCGGGTAAACACCCACCCAGTAAACACCCACCGGGTAAACACCCACCCAGTAAACACCAACCCGGTAACACCAACCCGGTAAACACCCACCCAGTAAACACCCAACCAGTAAACACCCACCCGGTAACACCAACCCGGTAAACACCCACCCAGTAAACACCCACCCAGGAAAAACCCACCCAGGAAAAACCCACCCAGTGAACACACACCAAGTAACCACCCACTGAGTAAACACACACCTGGTAACACTCACTCGGTAACTCCCGCAGGATTCTGAGCACCAGAGTTCTCGTATCCAGGGTATGTTCTCGGGTAAGAACCGGACGTACGCACGCTCACAGAGGTGTAAACGGTTCTGAGGTCTAAGAACATGTCATGAACTGCAGGACGTTCCTAAAGAACACACCGAAGAACAGCTGGAGAACGAGACCAGGCCCTGAATGCCTCTGAACGGGGGAGACCAGGTGGGCTGGTCTGTTTACTGTCCTGTATGAACCGGAGGGACTTCTGCACACGGCATCATGATGTCATCAGAGAGATCCAGAGTTTGGTTTGGTGTGAGGGGTAAACAGAGCAACTGAGAGCGGGTCACCAGTGGACCTACACGTGTCTTCTGAGTGTGTATGGAATGTTGGTGATGAAAATCTGGAAAACCTGGAAATACTAAGTTCCTTTGGGGGACTATTTGACCTCACAGCGCCCTGCAGCATGTATCCCTCCACCATGAATGGAGTTTAAGGCTGAGATCTTCTCCACACTATCATAAACAGCGTCTCAGACATCAGGCAGCGTATTCAGAACCACCTCCTGTAGGAACTTCCTGTGAGGGAGCTTTTAGAGGGGACGTCTGGTTACCTTCACCAACACTGGGAGCAGGTATGACTTTATCTAGAACGGAGCTTCACACTGAACCCCTCTGAATGACCTTGGTAATAGCTCACCTGTTTGATACCATTGGTCTGAACGGCAGTGCCAGCACCCTGAACAGGAAGTGGTGATCTGAACGAGGCTAGAATTCCCCCAAAGAGTTTAAAGGGGTATCGGGATTCCTGTCAAAGCCCCAGACAAGAGGCCCTTGGTCTTCCGTGCACTGAGAGGAACAAAACTCTGAAGGCCTCAAACCACAGAGGCCAGCAGCCAGAACCAACTGGAGCGTTCCGCTGGAGACAAAGGAGAGACATTCCACAACACCTCCAAACATCAGAGAAAACAGCCTGAGGGGACCGTCACCAAAGACAACATGACGCTCCATACTGCGGAATTATGTTATCATTCCCAGTAATGACTTCTGAGGCATCATTCCATAACAAGAAGAGCGATTACACGGTCCGTCTGCAGCAAAGCACGTCCCACATGATTCAGAGGAAGCGCCGTGTTAGGGGAAAGAGCGGCGTGTTAGGGGAAAGAGCGGCGTGTTAGGGGAAAGAGCGCCGTGTTAGGGGAAAGAGCGCCGTGTTAGGGGAAAGAGCGGCGTGTTAGGGGAAAGAGCGGCGTGTTAGGGGAAAGAGCGCCGTGTTAGGGGAAAGAGCGCCGTGTTAGGGGAAAGAGCGCCGTGTTAGGGGAAAGAGCGCCGTGTTAGGGGAAAGAGCGCAGTGTTAGGGGAAAGAGCGCCGTGTTAGGGGAAAGAGCGGCGTGTTAGGGGAAAGAGCGGCGTGTTAGGGGAAAGAGCGCAGTGTTAGGGGAAAGAGCGCCGTGTTAGGGGAAAGAGCGCCGTGTTAGGGGAAAGAGCGCAGTGTTAGGGGAAAGAGCGCAGTGTTAGGGGAAAGAGCGCCGTGTTAGGGGAAAGAGCGCCGTGTTAGGGGAAAGAGCGCCGTGTTAGGGGAAAGAGCGCAGTGTTAGGGGAAAGAGCGCCGTGTTAGGGGAAAGAGCGGCGTGTTAGGGGAAAGAGCGCCGTGTTAGGGGAAAGAGCGCCGTGTTAGGGGAAAGAGCGCCGTGTTAGGGGAAAGAGCGCCGTGTTAGGGGAAAGAGCGCCGTGTTAGGGGAAAGAGCGGCGTGTTAGGGGAAAGAGCGCCGTGTTAGGGGAAAGAGCGCCGTGTTAGGGGAAAGAGCGGCGCGTTAGGAGAAAGTGCCGCGAGTAAGGGGAAAGAGCGGCGCGTTAGGGGAAAGAGCGCCGTGTTAGGGGAAAGAGCGGCGTGTTAGGGGAAAGAGCGGCGTGTTAGGGGAAAGAGCGCCGTGTTAGGGGAAAGAGCGCCGTGTTAGGGGAAAGAGCGGCGTGTTAGAAGATCTGGCTTACGGTGAAACTGTATCGATAACAAAACAAACAGAGGATGAAGAATAATGTTGAAGACAGTTAGGACAAGTTTATGAAAGAGCGGCGCGGAAAGAGGGCCGTGTTGGGGGAAAGAGTCGGCAGCCAGGCGGCGTGTTAGGGGAAAGAGCGCCGTGTTGGGGGAAAGAGCGGCGCGTCAACAGGAGTCCGGTTCAAATGTTAATCACGCTGTTGGGGGAAAGAGCGTCGTGTTAATTAGGGGAAAGAGCGCCGTGTTAGGGGAAAGAGCGCGCCGTGTGGGGATTTGTTAGGGGACCCAGCGTGTTCAAAGTTTAGGGGAAAGTTGGTCAAAAGTATGTGGACAGAGCGACCATGTTCGGGGAAAGAGCGCGCTGGACAGAGCGCCATTCCAAAGAGGTTAGGGGAAAGAGCGCCGTGTTAATACGGAGGGGAAAGAGCCCCGTACAAAAGAGCCCGTCCAGGGGACCACTAGTCTTCGCATGGGAAACTTTCCACAAGACTTTGAATGTTGAATTTGTGCCCATTCAGTCAAACTAACACTCCGTGTTAGGGGAAAGAGACACTGAGGGGAAAGAGCGTAGGGGATCCCAGGGGCAGGTGGTGTGTTAGGGGGCGGTGTGAGGGGAAGAGCGCCGTTAGGGGAGCTCGGGGGGAAAGAGCGCCGGTGCACAGACCACACCACGTCTTTATGGAAAAGAGCGGCATGTGGCTTTGTGCACAGGGGACACAGGGAAAGGCGCTGTGTTAGGGGAACAGGTTAGGGGAAGGGTTCCGTGTTAAAGGGGAAACTGTCACGCAAAGCTGTTAGGGGGGCGTTTGTAAAGGTGTTAGGGGAAAGAGCGGCGTGTTAGAATTAAAACCACGCCGTGTTAGGGGAAAGAGCCCAAAAGACCGGCGTGAAAGAAGATCCTCCACACCACGATCCCCACTCCACCAAACTTTACTGTGGGCACTGCATTCCTCTGGATTCATCCACCAGGAAAAAAACCAGAACTGTCAACAGAGTCACCCTCCAAATCAGGCTGCCACCTGGGACAGTTTCAGCAGGTGTTCAGTTTCTAGTTGGTCAAAAGTATGTGGACAGTTGACCATCACGCTGGACACCCCATTCCAAAGTGGTGGGCAGGAGTCTTCTGGGAAAACCCGGAATGTTGAATTTGTGCCCATTCAGTCAAACTAACACTCGTGTGTTCAGACACTGACGTAGATCCCACAGGTGTTCAGGGGGCTGAGGGGCTCGGGGGTCTGCACAGACCACACCACGTCTTTATGGAATTGGCTTTGTGCACAGGGACACAGTCCGGCTGGAACAGGAAAGGGTTCTTCTCCAAACTGTCACGCAAAGCTGGAGGTGTAGAACTGTGTAGAATTAACACCACCCTTCGCTGGAGCCCAAACCCTGAAACCTCCACACCACGATCCCCACTCCACCAAACTTTACTGTGGGCACTGCATTCCTCTGGATTCATCCACTAAACCCAGATTCCTCCATCAGGCTGCCAGACAGTGCAGCATAACTCATCACTCCAGAGAACCCGGTTCCACTGCTCCAGAGAACCCGGTTCCACTGCTCCAGAGTCCAGTGGTGGAGCTTTACACCACTCCAGCCGATACTCGACACTGAGCCTAGTGATCTTAGGGTCGTGTGTTCATGAAACCCCGGTGCTCAAAACAGGCGTCCACATGTGTGGTGCTGGTGTGAGTGGATCAGACACTGCAGGGACACTGACGTGGTGGTGGTGTGTTAGTGTGGGTGGTGCTGGTGTGAGTGGATCAGACACTGCAGTGACACTGACGTGGTGGTGGTGTGTTAGTGTGGGTGGTGCTGGTGTGAGTGGATCAGACACAGCAGTGCTGCTGGAGTGTTGAGACACTGTGTCCACTCACTGTCCACTCTATTAGACACTCCTACCTTGCTGCTCCACCTTGTAGATGGACAGTCAGAGACGATAGCTCATCTATGACACCAGCACCACCCACACTAACACAGCAGTGCTGAGAATGATCCACCACCCACATCATGCCTGCTCTGTGGGGGTCCTGTGGGGGTCCTGACCATTGAAGAACAGGGTAATACAGTACACAGAGAAACAGATGGACTACAGTCTGGACCTGTACACAGAGTGTCCTGTATGGTCAGTGGAGCTGGTACTGTGGACGTCTCCTTGGTTGATGGGTTGTTCTCACAGTGTACATGGCTTTACGAGCTGGTTGATTGTATACTGTCTGATTCCTGTTTACAGTCTGTGGTATAAAGTCTTGTTCTGTTGATTGTATTTGGTTTTGGCACCTGCACTGAGACCGTCCTCGTACATGTGGTACACACTGAGTGAAGGTTCTGATTCTGATCCGCTGAGGCCGGTCAGAGGGCTGGTGTACAGGCCTTGGCAGTATCAGCCCTGCGATGTCATGCTCACATCAGCCAGCGGTACACGGCGCAGCTGCGCCGAGCGGAGAGTAAACAAGCACATACAACATTTCCCAAACCCTGGCGCACTGCGGGAGACGCGGCGGCGGCGAGCTCCTCCGCCTCGCTCCAGCTCAAGCCCAAAGGCCCACTTCAGGCACGGGTCTGTTTCGGCTTTGCCCCCCGTCGTGAGCCGCTTTGTGCCTCCTCTGCAGCAGAGTCTGTGTTGATTGTGTGCAGATTGTGCGGCGCTGGTTTGGGTAAACATTTTAAAGAGCTTGTTTAGAGTCGTGCGAGACATCACTCGGATCCCGCACACAGGACGCGCTTTATGTGGCGGCGCTCCGATGATATACATCGTTACTGTCAAAGAGGAACAAATTAGCAGAACCAGACGATCCCAGATCGGAAGCTCTGAGCGCCTCCAAACACGAGGAGCTCCCCGCACCTTTCAGCCAACACTCCGACTAAACCTCTATATCTCTTAGTACTGCATCTCACGGTCTCTGCTGGGTATGACTAGGAGAACACTGGGTTCTTTAGTGAGAGTCATGGTTCCATTTTGAACCACGAGCTCTGGGTAGAACCGCTACATGCATAAATGATGGTCGGCATGGTGAAATGGATCTTCAGACTGATAGAACGCTCTGTATATGCTTCCACACACTGGTTATACTATGGAAGTGGAGCTAGCATGCTAACCAGCTAGCCCGGCTGTCCTGTCTGTAGTACCACTGTGTACCTGAGGAGGTGATAGTGAGTCAGTCCAACATGGAGGAGGAAGAAGCAGTGCTGCTGCCCTGACGGAGTATTCTAACCTCCATCAGTCATGGTGAAGGAGCTGCTCCTGGTTAGATCAGTTAAGAACGGTAGACAGTGAGAGGAGCACCAAACGCACCCATGGCTGAAGATCTCGGGCATTAACCACCACCACCGCCCGCTCTGGGCAAGAACCCACGTCCAGCACCAACCAGGAGCGATCTAAACAGAAGCAGGAGAAGAGAGAACGCTGGAGCTGCTCTCCACCGCTGGAGACGCTCCTCGAGAGGAAAGTCTGATTAACTCGGAGTGCTTCTAAACGGGAAAGGAGTGAATAGGGAGGAGGAGGAGGAGGAGGAGGAGGAACGGGTTTGTATCATCACCAGTGAATTTCCCTGGCACACCACACGGATGGGATGACGTGTTGCTTCAGCTGAATGTTCCAGAAGACGAGCAGAGCTCTCAAACTGCAGCCCAGAGTACCACACAGGACGCAGGCTCTGACCGAGCCGCTCGGCTCGCTCCGGACAGACCCGTGTACGGGATACGTGTACGGAGTACTGTAAAGGAAAACCGTCCTGCCGCTGCGCTCTGTGCTGGAGGCTCCGCCCATTTAGCAAAAAGTGGGTAATTAAATTACAGCTGTAATACAGAAGGCCTGACAGTCCGCTCCAGCCGCCCGGCTCCGTGTGGAGACACGCTGCTCAGTCAGACTAGCTCAGATTACCTAGTACCAGTGTAGTGAAAATGAAATGACTCATAAACCAGGAATAAGGGTCTGTCTGGGGAGCACACAGGCGGATCCGGAGCCGAGCTCAGCGGTTTGGGTGGCTCCATTCTGCCACGGAACATCTGAGCAGCACGTCTCCAAACCAAAACACAGTGTAGGAGCTGCGCCAGAGCGTCAGATCAGCCGGCAGCGGCTGCTAAGCAACTATTTAAGGTTCTCCGCTTAGCACAAAATGGGCTCTAGCTATTTATCCTAGTGGTTCTAGCTAACATGCTCCTGTCTTTAGTACAGTGCAGTGTTTAAGGTTAATCCAGTTCAGGCTCGGATTAACAATCCCTACTCTAACCCAGATCATCTGATCTACACCATCAGAACCTCCCCACTGTTCTCTCACAGCATTCACCAGGTTCTAGCTGCAGTTCTCCAGGTCCACCTTAAATGGTGCTGTGGTTACACTCTGGCATTTGAGATGGTTAATAATCACTGCACCATTAAAAAAGTTCAGCCTGGTAGTGTTACTGCTGATGGTGTTAATGAGGGTGGTGTTAGTGCTGGTGGTGTTAATGAGGGTGGTGTTTCTGATTAAGGAGATTTAAGCTATTAAAGGAGTTGGAGTTTTATGGGCGGAGCTACCGATAAACGTGTTCTACAGAAGAACATTCCAACAAGGGTTCTCCTTCTTCCTAAGTCCTCCAGTCGGTGCTATAGCGCCCCCTAGTTGAAGCTGCTGCTTCAGTGTAACAGTGTGAGGGTCTCTCTACAGCCAGTGTGTGGAGTGTCTGTTCTGGGCTGCTGTAGAAACATGGTGGTGGTAGTCTCTGCTGGAAGACGAGCTGCTCCTATGTAGATATGAAGCTCGTTCTAGATAACCAGAACACACAGAGACCTGTAGACACAGGTAATCATACACTAATGAGGACATTGTTGCAGGTGTGTACACTGGGTGGAGCATGCCACATGCAGTACCGCAGTGGCCCAGTAGGAGTAGCATGGTACACCTGTCAAGCCCAGTATCCGCTTCAGCTGGAACTGACGCGCACAAAATCCTCCCATTACCTCGACACCCAACGCCCTGCCGCACGCCCGGCCACACGCCCTGCCGCACGCCCGGCCACACGCCCGGCCACACGCCCGGCCACAACACCCGGCCACAACGCCCTGCCACACACCCGGCCACAACGCCCTGCCACACACCTGGCCACAACGCCCTGCCACACGCCCGGCCACAACACCCGGCCACACGCCCGGCCACACGCCCGGCCACAGGCCCGGCCACAACACCCGGCCACAACACCCGGCCACACGCCCGGCCACAACACCCTGCCAGAACGCCGGCCACCAGATCTGATCTGGTCATCTATCTTGGTCAGTTATGCTTCAGACTGAGGTTTTCTCAAAGGTACAGGATGACGAGTACACACACACACACACACACACACACACACACAGACACACACACACTCACCACTGCTCCACCACTTCCTGCCGTTGATGACGTAGTGGTCCTTGTCCCTTTCAAGCGTGCACTGCATGTTGGTTGCATCACTGGAGGCAACATCTGGCTCTGAAGGAGAAAGAGAACAGGACACATGGAGTGAGGAGGAGAGGAAATGAGAGAGAGCAGAGGAGCTACTGCACCGCTCCCGTCTGCCCCTTCTCACCCCCCTAACACACTTACACCGACACCCAACACTGACCCACAGCTCAACATCCACCCTGCCCGCTCTGTAGGCGTGCACTCGGCCTCTGTACAGCGCACACAGAGCTTCTTCACTGGAGGTCACATTCCAGGTGAGGCGGCAGTCACATGGTCAGTCCTCCAGAGTCACATGGTCAGTCCTCCAGAGTCACATGGTCAGTCCTCCAGAGTCACATGGTCAGTGCTCCAGAGTCACATGGTCAATCCCCCAGAGTCACATGGTCAGTGCTCCAGAGTCACATGGTCAATCCCCCAGAGTCACATGGTCAGTGCTCCAGAGTCACATGGTCAGTCCTCCAGAGTTACATGGTCAGTCCTCTAGAGTCACATGGTCAGTGCTCCAGAGTCACATGGTCAATCCCCCAGAGTCACATGGTCAGTCCTCCAGAGTTACATGGTCAGTCCTCTAGAGTCACATGGTCAGTCCTCCAGAGTTACATGGTCAGTCCTCTAGAGTCACATGGTCAGTGCTCCAGAGTCACATGGTCAATCCCCCAGAGTCACATGGTCAGTGCTCCAGAGTCACATGGTCAGTCCTCTAGAGTCACATGGTCAGTGCTCCAGAGTCACATGGTCAGTCCTCCAGAGTTACATGGTCAGTCCTCCAGAGTCACATGGTCAGTCCTCCAGAGTTACATGGTCAGTCCTCCAGAGTCACATGGTCAGTCCTCCAGAGTCACATGGTCAATCCCCCAGAGTCACATGGTCAGTCCTCCAGAGTCACATGGTCAGTGCTCCAGAGTCACATGGTCAATCCCCCAGAGTCACATGGTCAGTGCTCCAGAGTCACATGGTCAGTGCTCCAGAGTCACATGGTCAGTGCTCCAGAGTCACATGGTCAGTCCTCCAGAGTCACATGGTCAGTGCTCCAGAGTCACATGGTCAATCCCCCAGAGTCACATGGTCAGTGCTCCAGAGTCACATGGTCAGTGCTCCAGAGTCACATGGTCAATCCCCCAGAGTCACATGGTCAGTGCTCCAGAGTCACATGGTCAGTCCCCCAGAGTCACATGGTCAGTCCTCCAGAGTCACATGGTCAGTGCTCCAGAGTCACATGGTCAGTCCTCCAGAGTCACATGGTCAGTGCTCCAGAGTCACATGGTCAATCCCCCAGAGTCACATGGTCAGTGCTCCAGAGTCACATGGTCAGTCCTCCAGAGTCACATGGTCAGTCCTCCAGAGTCACATGGTCAATCCCCCAGAGTCACATGGTCAGTGCTCCAGAGTCACATGGTCAATCCCCCAGAGTCACATGGTCAGTCCTCCAGAGTCACATGGTCAGTGCTCCAGAGTCACATGGTCAGTCCTCTAGAGTCACATGGTCAGTCCTCTAGAGTCACATGGTCAGTCCTCCAGAGTCACATGGTCAGTGCTCCAGAGTCACATGGTCAGTCCTCCAGAGTCACATGGTCAATCCCCCAGAGTCACATGGTCAGTGCTCCAGAGTCACATGGTCAGTCCTCCAGAGTCACATGGTCAGTCCTCCAGAGTCACATGGTCAATCCCCCAGAGTCACATGGTCAGTGCTCCAGAGTCACATGGTCAATCCCCCAGAGTCACATGGTCAGTCCTCCAGAGTCACATGGTCAGTCCTCTAGAGTCACATGGTCAGTCCTCCAGAGTCACATGGTCAATCCCCCAGAGTCACATGGTCAGTCCTCCAGAGTCACATGGTCAATCCCCCAGAGTCACATGGTCAGTCCTCCAGAGTCACATGGTCAATCCCCCAGAGTCACATGGTCAATCCTCCAGAGTCACATGGTCAGTCCTCTAGAGTCACATGGTCAGTCCTCCAGAGTCACATGGTCAATCCTCCAGAGTCACATGGTCAGTCCTCTAGAGTCACATGGTCAATCCCCCAGAGTCACATGGTCAATCCTCCAGAGTCACATGGTCAGTCCTCTAGAGTCACATGGTCAGTCCTCCAGAGTCACATGGTCAATCCTCCAGAGTCACATGGTCAGTCCTCTAGAGTCACATGGTCAATCCCCCAGAGTCACATGGTCAGTGCTCCAGAGTCACATGGTCAGTCCTCCTCTACTAAGGACAGTGAGCTCATTCCAGACCCTATAAAGGTCTGTTCCTCGGTCTCCCAGCGCTCGGGAGGACTGGGCCTCTGACCCAGTCTGCACAGTCCACTCTGGACAGTCTCCCAAACGCTCAGCGTCTGACCCTGAAGAGACTGAAGAGAGGAGCAGCTCCACCTTCATTAGCACCACCACCCCAACAGCAGCCTGTAAGTAGCAGCCATGCTGTGTGATTGTATCCGTGTGTGGCGGTTGGAGCAGATCATCTTAAACTGAGAGCTCCATAGTGAGGATCAGCTTTACTCTACTGTGTGTTGGAGTTCAGATGGAGCCGGTAGCTAGTACAGGGAACGTTAGCGACTAGCATTAGCGCCTAGTAACTAGCATAGCTAACTAAATAGTATGAGGGCGGAGCTTATTTACACAGAGGCTCATTTTATTTAGTCTACTCATGGTGCTTCTGTGTGATCATCACAGTCTCACCGTGAACCAGCCAATCACAGCAGAGCTCATCTAAATATTCATGAGCTCACCACCAAAGGGGAAACAACTCGTTGTAGTCTAGAACCACAGGAAAAGGACTCAGCACTATGACACTGATGTGCCCGTTAACAGGCAGGCTCCTGCCGGGATGAGGTGGGCGGGGGAATTGCTCTGGGGAACAGCCGAGTGCGATGCCTCAGTCTGTGGAATGACTCGGTACTGGCTCCGTATTTGTTTGTTGATGTTTACAGGCTCTAAAACTCAAACATTCCCTGCAGGAAGACCGGAATGTTGGAATAACGATGTTTTGGTTTAAAAATAAACATGGATACACGCTGTTTGGATTACAGTCAGCCCACTTTAATCCAGGACTTCTGAAGGAGATTTAGAGAAGAAGATCCTCAACGTTATTTACCCCTACTGTTAGAACCAGATCCGATTATTATTATTATTATTATTATTATTATTAATAATAATAATAATAATAATAATAATAATACATTTAAGGTTAAATACACCAATCAGGGATAACACCAACTCCTCATATCTACACCCACTGTCCACACTGACGTGTGTGTGGTGCTGGTGTGAGCAGCAGTGCTGCTAAACACATTAGTGTCACTGCTGGACTGAGAATCATCCACCAACCAGAACTATCCAGCCAACAGCGTCCTGGGGGGCAGCGTCCTGTGGGGCAGCGTCCTGTGGGGCAGCGTCCTGCGGGGCAGCGTCCTGGCCAGGTTCCATGGGGCGGGGCCAAGCGTCCTGGGGGGCAGCGGCGGGGGGGGCGGCAGCGTGACCTGGGGGGCTGTGTGGGCATGGTGTGCTCCTGGGGGGCAGCACTGCTGTGTCTGATCCACTCACACCAGCACCACATACACTAACACACCGCCACCACGTCAGTGTCACTGCAGTGCTGATGGAGGGGACAGTGGGTGGAGATATGAGGTGGTGGTCACTTAGAACCGGTTACTATAAGGTGATGACAGACCACAGGCTTCGTTCCACTGTGGAGGACATCCCCACCCTGGAACAGGCTGACACTGAGAAAGGAACCGGATCAGATCCGAACGGCTAAATCCAACAAAGAAGCTGCTGGTGTTCTCAGAACTGGCCGGTCCAGAGTCCAGAACCTCAGTGTCAGAGTAAACCTGGATGTTACAGCTTCAGCGGTGAGAAGCTGGAAATGAAAGTGAGGCTGAAGTTTGGTGGTGGGTCTGCAGATGTCTGTAAGGAAAGCGAAACTGAAGCTGAACACCGGAAACACAGTTCCAGGAACCATATGGATTTACCGGAATTCTGTCCCGAGCAGTAATAAAGTATGATCAGATCGTTTATCTGAGTCACGGTTCTAGATAAACACACACACACACACACCTGTCCTGTTCAGGTCTGTTACTGAGCACACTGAGGAACACCCACCCAACCAGTAAGAACCTCTGTGTTAGTGACTCTCCAGGAGCTAACTGGTAGAAGGTGTTGGGTTAAGGAGATGAGTTTGGAGGTGTGGGGTTCACAGGTGCTTCACTCATTACACAGAGGGTCCACACAAAGCCTGATTAGTGACCAATCGGTTCTCCTCAGGTGAGGTCAGTATGGCCCATCAACACCTCTCAGAGGTGTTCAGGAGACACGGTATAGAGACGCGTGCTGCTGGAAGAGCCTACACAAGCCCTGCTCATGGCCAGCAACAGGGGGCCGTGAGAACAGCAGCTCCACGACCCTAAGAGGAGACGCTGGGCGATGGAACAGTGACCCAAAGCACCGGAGTAACCCAACTACAGAACGTCTGGGGGGGAGGACCTGTGTTTGGAGAGTCCTGATCTGAACCCTGGAGAGGCTGGGATGAGATAAGATCTCCTCCATAGGGTGGTGCAGGCAGGACCTCCTCAGGGTGGTGCAGAACTTATTAGCAGCTCCAGGAGGCGGTTGGTGGAGATGATGCTGCTAAAGGAGGATCTACAGGTTACTAAACTCAAAGGTTCTCTAACAGGTTCTAGCCTGCAGTGTGGAGGTCTCTCAGTGAGCTCCGTCCAGCCCGTGTGTTAGGAGTGTAGTCCGGTGTGTTGGTGTAAACGTGTGACTCAGATCATGATTTATTACTGATCAGTCCAGAAACCCAGATCAGACCACACGGTTCCTTTCCCTGCTACCAGGTTCTGCACAGGACTGAACAGTACAGGATCAGAAGGTTCTGGAGTCGCTTGACCCATCTGCAGATGTTTAAACGGTTAGTGGTGATATGAAAATGATGGGCGCAGTGAGGAGCGTCTTTCCATTCACCGCACACACTCGCACAGACACTCGCACACACACTCACTCACACACTCACTCACACATAGACACGCACTCGCACAGGCACACAGAGACACACACACACACACACACACACACACAGACAAAGACATGCACTCGCACACGCACACACTCTCACACAGACACTCAGGCACACACGTACACACACACTCACTCACTTGTCACCCTCTGGCAGGAAGGACGGGGAGGAAATGACTCATTCTCTCTCCTCTGCTGCTCCCTCCCTTCAGCTGTTCTCTTCTGCATCAGTATCTCCACACACCCGCACACACACACACACACACACACACACACACACACATACATACACACGCACACACATACATACACACGCACACACACACACACACATACAAACCGGATTCCAAAAAAGTTGGGACACTAAACAAATTGTGAATAAAGACTGAATGCAGTGATGTGGAGGCGCCAACATCTAATATTTTATTCAGAATAGAACACACATCACAGATCAAAGGTTTAAACTGAGAGAATGTATCATTTTAAGGGAGAAATATGTTGTTTCAAAATTTCATGGCGTCAACAAATCCCAAAAAAGTTGGGACAAGTAGCAATAAGTGGATGGAAAAAGGAAACTGAGTATATAACGAACAGCTGGAAGACCAATTAACACTAATTAGGTCAACTGACACATGACTGGGTATAAAAAGAGCTTCTCAGAGTGTCAGTGTCTCTCTGAAGCCAAGATGGTAAGAGGATCACCAATTCCACCATTGTGTGCGGCAGAAAGATAGTGCAGCAATACCAGAATGTGTTTTACCCCAGCGTTAAAATAGCAAAGACTTTTAAAGTTATCATCCATTCAACCGTGCATAAACCATCATCAAAAGATTCAAGAGAATTCTGGAACAATCGCTGTGCGTAAGGGTCCAAGGCCCGTAAAAACATCTACTGGATGCTCGTGATCTCTCGGGGCCCATTAAAGAAAACAAGTCACTGCACCTCACAACAGGAATGCCACTGTCAAGGAACATAAACAGAATGGGCTCAGGAACACTTCCAGGAAAGCATGTCAGTGGTGACACAATCCCACCGTTGCCACTCGACGCTGTGCCAGCTGAAACACTCACAGGGCAAGAAGGACGCCATTTTCTAAGCAAGCTCCACAAGCTTCAGACGTCTGGCCACTGGGCCAGGGGTCTTTTTAAAAAAATGGAGTGTGGCAAAAGGGAAAGACGGGTTCTGTGGTCAGATGAGTTCACGATCTGAAGTTCTTTATGGAACACTGGGACGCCATGTCATCCGGCCCAGAAAGGAGGGACAACGGATAAACCCAAGTGTTATCAGCGCTCCGTTCAGAAAAGCCTGGCCATCCACTGATGGTATTTAGGGTTGCCACAAAGTGCTGGTGGCATGAGGGCAAGCTTGCATGTCTGGAAATGACACCACTTTATATTAATGCATGAGAAAACTTGTTCAGGTGTTCTAGAACAACATATGCCTCCCCATCTAGGACGTCAGCTCTTTCAGGGAAGACCTGCATTCTGCAACAAGATAAATGCCAGACCAGCAGCAATCACGCCTCATCATCGTTTAAGAGAAGGATCCGGCGGTGGTACTAGATGGCAGCTGCAGTCCAGATCTTTCCTACCTATAGTGGCCATCATAAAGAGAAGTGCGAACAAAGAAGCCAAGACGACGAACAGTTTAGGAGCAGTTAGAGTGCTGGGATGGGATCCCAGCTGGATCCCTCCATCCCCACTACAATCTGCACCAGTAAGAGTCATAAGAACCCTTCCAAGACTGCCAGAGTGGTTCAGAAAGAAACGTTCTACTTCCTCTGGGAAGCAACAGACCGGTATCTCTTCTTCTTTTCTCTCTAAACTCCTTGAACCTGTCTATACAAGCTCTCCTTCTTCTCTCCCAGACGTCTGCAGGACAATCACCAGTCCGTCTTTCAAACCAGCCCCACTCACGGAAAGCTCTCATTGCAGTCACTGAGAGGCTTCAGACAGCGAGATCAATGTCCTCAGTTCTGATCCTGCTCGACCTGTCTGCAGGGTGAACCACAAGATCACCGACCTTGGAATCACCGGCATCATGGAAGTTTTGAGTCCTACCTGGAGGGAACCGCACACTATAGGTAACTGGAATGGACACTCTCACGGTGTCCCTCACTGGTGATGGGTCCTCTGCTCTCTCTTTACCACTCTTTCCTTGGAGAAGTAATCACTTTCTCATGGCTTTTCTTATCATGCTAGCTGATGATACACCATATGCTGTCCTTCCAATTCAAAACACAGGTCTGCAACCGCATTCAGCCTGCCTGACCGACATCAGCCTCAGGATGACCATCCCAGCAAGACTGAGCTGCGTGTCACATCCCCAGCACTACAGGTCACTGTGATCTCCACCATCTCATTTCGAGGAAACTCCTCTATCACCCGATGAGGGTATGCTGGAAGTCTTGGAGTGATTCTGGAAGTTGTGAGTCGTTCTCGGCCTTCATAAGCGATGACTGGTCATGGCAGTAGGAGGACTCGACCCTTAAGCTCAGGAAGTCCAACCAGTGTGTCCAGTAATTGGTTCAGTTTCCAAGGCTAGACTACTGGCAACATCGCTGGATGGTCTTCCCATCTCAGACCTGCAAACCTTGTTCAGGAACGCAGGACCGTCTCATCTTCGAAACCTGCCGAAGTTTACCCAACATCACTCCACTGCAGCCAATCCCTTTCCCTGGCTTCCTGCATCAGAATGGCTACTGTAGCCAAGAATGGATCAGGGTACTGAAGAGTGAGCCAGCCCTTCGTGCAGTCAAGTACAGCTGTTTCGTCGCCCCTGAGGAACACATTGAAGACAAGTTTCCAGCTCGTCCTGTCCGGGCTTCCCAACTCCCACTGGCCGTCAGCAGAACAGCGGAGGGAGTTCGGGTCTTTCAAACGCAGGACGAAGGAACCCATCTGTTCGTAAAGGTTATGGAGTGGAGCAGTCTAGTAGAGGTGAAATTTGTGGTAAATTTACACTGAAATGTGTATTTAGTTGCCATAATGACCTGTATCAGCATGATGTTCGGGCAGTGGGAGAGCTCATTCTCTAACTTCTACTAACTGGAAAATTATCCAACGCAGAACCACTAAGCACGTTGTAAGTCCTCTGGATCGTGCTAAACGCGCCTTTAAATGTTAGATGTAAATGTGTTAGGCCTGTATTAGACATGAGGTAATTCAATTTCTAAACTTAGATGTCCACAGAGTCTGTTGAGTGTGTAAGAAGGGGGGATGCACACACAGTGGGTAAAAAGGCCTGTTGTCCCAAACGGTTTTTGGGGATTTGTTGACGTCCCCATGAAGATGTTTTGAGAAACAACATATTTTTCCCTGTAAAATGATACATTCTCTCAGTTTTAAAAACTTTTGATCTGTGATTTGTGGTTCTATTCTGTAATAAAAATATTAGATGTCGGCGCCTACGAGATCACGCCAGAATTCAGTTTCTATTCACAATTTGTTTGAGTGGTCCCAAACACTTTTTTTGGAATCCTGGTTTGTAGAACATACACATTTACTGGCGCCACACGCACACACACACACCACACATTACGCACACGCACACACCACATATACACACACACCACATGCACACACACACACATACACACGCCACTCACACACACACACACACACGCGCACTCACACACACACACACACACACACACACACACACACACATACACACATACACACCATACACACACACACACACACACCCACACACACATACACACATACACATACACATACACACACACGCGCACACATACACATACACACACACGCACACACATACACACACACATACACACACACACACACACACACACACATACACACACACACACATACACATACACATACACACACACATACACATACACACACACGCACACATACACACGAACACACACACACGAACACACACACACGAACACACACACACGAACACATACACATACACACGCACACACACACATACACACACACACACACACATACACACACGCACACATACACACACGCACACATACACACACGCACACATACACACGAACACACACACACATACACACACGCACACATACACACACACACGCACACATACACATACATACACACACACACACACACACACACACACACACACACACACACCCGCCCGCACGCACACACACACACGCACACGCACTATACACCACACACATACACCACACCACACACCACACACACACACGACAAACACACACGTTTTACTGACACATACATACACCACACACACACACACACCACCACACAAACACACACACACACCCGTGAGAACGAAGACACAGCACGGGCACACTCACACCACTGGTTTTACTGGATGGTGAAGAAACTAGTGGACGTTCTGGACAGCTGAATCCCAGGAGGGACACATTCAGTGGTGTTGAGGTTCTGGACTCTGGGGTGGTCAGTCCACTGTTCTGAGAACACCAGCAGCTTCTCTGTTGGATGTGTGGGTCTACTTTTCTCAGGAGGAGGAGCTTCTTGAACAGCTACACCTCCTTTCAGACCTCTGAGGAGTCTCCTCCCAGTGGAAGGATGAACAGGACACCTCTCAGACCTGCTGCTGACCTGATGGAGGCAGGGTGGGTGGGTCTGGTTGTAGGCTGAATGACTGTACGGCTGGTATACTATAAGAGTTCTACACTCCTAATAAAAGATGGTTCTTCAAGGGTTCTTTAGTGAAGACAAAAGTTCTATACAGAACCATGAACACTCAAAAGACCCATCAGCATGTTTCAGTGGTTCTGTGCATGGTGAAATAGTTCTGCCCAGTGACACTCGTTCACCCTTTCATCGCTTGTCTTCCCTCCCTGTGCTGCGGGTGCGGTCGAGTTTTCCTGGCTGGGAGCTGATGGGAGAGTGGGGCAGCCTCAGAGTGACCTATTAGCACCGGCAGTCCGTCTGTCATCATCTAAAGTGGATGAAGTGAGGAGTATTTGCTCAGCATTCTTTTGTTTTCCGGTTTCCTCAGTCACAGAGCGAACCTGCTAAGCCTGCCTGCCTGGTGCTAACGCTATTACAGACCCGGATATTCACCTTGGCTAACGGACAGGCTGCTCGGCTGGGAAGCAGCTGAAAGTTCCAACAAATTCCTGGTGTTTCCACCCCGACACTCCTACAGACAGAGCAGGTCACGCCGCTGTCGCCTTTCCCTGACTCCACGCTCCGCAGCGCTAACTCACCCACGCTGACGGAGTCAGACAATGACGGTGTCAGAAAGGCATGATAACCTCAGGCATCTAATTCCGAATGTTTGGAAAACTGGAACCAGTTCAGAACCGGAACCACGTTTAATCCCCATCCCTAGCGCTGCCTGGTGGAGGGAGTGCTCATGTGTTACCCGTCATGCAGAAGCAGGAGCGGATCTCGGCTCTCAGCAAGGGCTCCAGCCACCGCTTCTTCTGCTCCTCAGATCCGTACAAATGCAGCACCTCCATGTTCCCCGAGTCTGCAACACAGTTACCATAGCAACACTGCTGTCAGTCAAACACCCACTTGCCACTCACACACACAACCCCCAACCTAGACTCACAGACAGCAGCCCGGAAACCCAAACCCACCGCACCAACGGAGACAGAGACTCATTACTGGAGGAAAGGTACAGAGCTCTGATCAGGATCACTGGAGGAGGAGGAGGAGGAGGAGGAGGAGGTCAGCTTCCTCCTCCTCAGAGTTCACATCTCAGGAGTGCTCGATCCGGTCAGTAACTGTGTGTTTGGGTTCTACTAGAAAAGGTTTACATGCTACAGCCCAACATCTCCTCATACCGCACATCTGTACTGTTCAGAACGTGCTACACCACATCCGGTACTGTGACAGGTTCCGAACGTATCGCCCCCTACAGAGATCACAGCGTAATCCAGAACCGATCATCCGACCTCACATTGACATGTTCGGTATTTGGTGGAGGCTCTCGTGCAGCGCGACCTACAGCGCTAACCGGATTACCGGGAGGCCAGTGCAGTGTTAGAAGCCCTCCCAGGACTCGTACTGGTGTAGCGCAGCATAGCCACCCAGGCCGGGAATCTAACCCCAGGGGTGGGACCTGCTGCGCCACACCCACCACTACGTCTCCAGCCGAAGCCGGCCCCAAGCTGAGGCCCACTAGGATCGAGCTGCTCCCCTGCTGCGATCAGGCGGTTCAGCCGTGGCTTCTACCCAGAGCACCGTCTGTTTACACCAGTAAATCCCAGACTGACCTACTTCCTCCTCCCGCAGCCATGCATCCGCATAAATCCCCAAAACACAGATCATACGGAACGCCGTCCGGGTTCATAACATCACTGCCCAGAAATGACACAGCAGGTTCAGATCAAAGCATGTGACCACCTGCCGGCGTCTGGCGTGCTGAGTGCCTCGTGTGCTCTGATAGAGACGTGGTTTTTAGGAGAACCCGGATTAGCCCAGATTAGCCCAGATTAGCAGGTGTGTGTTTGTGCACAGACCTGGAGCCTGGCAGTTAAAGACCTCTGGAGCGAAGGAGCATCGTCCAGTTTCCTCAGCGATGTAGGAGTAGTCCACCTGAGAGAGTCCACTCACCGCAGGCAGGAACAGATTCCACAGCCCGGCAGCCCGAGCCTTCGCCTGCACACACACACGCATGCACCCGCACGCACACACACGCATGCACCCGCACGCACACACACGCACGCACCCGCACACACACACACACACACACACACACACACACAGATATTCCACAGTATGAGCACTGTCATACACACGTGTCTGCTCATGTCATGGCTGGTTCTGAAGGCCCACTCTGACAGGCCCGGCTCACTACAGCGCATTATAGCAGAGCTGCCTCTCTCAGCCCAACCCAGACCAGCTCCAGTCCAGGAACGTCAGCAGCACTGCTCCCTGTGGCTGATATACACTCACAGGCAACCACCGCACCCAGGAGGAGTCACCCACAGGAGGAAACCCGGTGTGTAGGTCGGACATGGTGGGACATACTAATGTCCCGCTTTAGTCTTGGTGGAGACGCCCAACGAATCCGTGTGTGGAGGCACCGTGGTCAGCACCAAGATGGACGGTCTGTAGGCACACGTCCAGAAGGCCTGGTGTCCCTCCACCTCCACCCCTACCGCACCATCTGCAGGAACTGTGTGAGGATGTTCAAGCTGCATGGTATGGATTATCACAGGACTCCATTAGGAACCTCTACAGCTCCATACCGAGACGTCTGGCGTGTTGGGTTAGCGAACACGGCGGCCCGGCGCCATACTGAGAGACAGACTTCTGTATGTGTAGCTCAATAAATATTGATCATATCAGTCTAAATTTATCACCAGTTATTGATCCTGGTCACCTTTATCTTCCTTCCCAACACACCTGCACTCCCACACCTCCTCCTGGGAGCAGCTGTTCTCCTGATGATGAGTGTGTGGCCACCTTGTGTGCGGAACTGTAAGTTGCATTTGTAGACACAGCAACAAACTGTGTTTACTGAAGAGGGTTCTCCAAAGCGTTCCCAGACCCATGTTAGTGCCATCTCTGGGGTCAAATGTCATGCAGGAACTGCCCATCCCATTCAGTCCTGCTGTCTCTGCTTTCCCCGAGCCGGGTTTGTATGTTAAGTATTCCTCCCCTGTCCTCACCCCGTATAAAAACAAGTGACCGTGTGTGGCGTACCTTCAGCTCCTCCAGGACAGGTGGTGTCTGCCATCTCTGAGCTCCTCCAGCGTGTTTAGTGTAATACTCCGTTATTTGCTGAAACAGAGACAGACTGTTTGAGACCGGGGCTGAAGCCCCTTTGTTGGATTGTGGGATCCGGAATCACCCTTAGCCATGAACAGCTCATCCAGAGCCCAGACTGAAAGAGCAGTGCTGGAAACAGCTCAGCCAGAGACCACCAGAACCGTAGGCCTGTAGACCCCCAGAGCTGTGGTAAAGACATGTTGGTGTCCAAACCCTGATTCTGTGGCTCTGCACCGGAGACATGACCACGGCTAACAGCTAACAGGGCTTCCTAAGAGATCTCACTGCACTGCATGATGGGACAGTTCTGCCGTATGGCCTGTCTGTAAGGACTCGCTCCCTGACACAGCTGAAACACACTGCCTGGTCATCCTTCATGGAAGAGGTGTGTCGTATCTCCAGACTGAAGATGAACTCTGATACGGGAATTGTGGATCCATATAAATTCCCAAACAAAAGCGGAATGTTCTACAATGGCTCCTCCTCTAATCAAGCTCTGCACTTCAGCAACTGGAACTTTCATGTGGAAACACGTACACACTGTCTGTTTAGAATATACGGTTTTTATAGTAATTTATTATATTTAGATATTTTTTAGGTAATGTGTATATTATTGGGTCTCTCTCTCTTTCTCTCCTTCTCCCTCTCTCCCTCTCTCTCTCTCTCTGATAATAGATCAGACAGCCATGTAGACTCACATGCTACAGCCACATGCTGAACAGCTCGGCTATTGTATGAGCTACAGATTAAGGATCCAGCAGGGATGACATTTCTAGGTCCCATATAAGCTGAGTAAACACGCCTCCATCACCCACCAGCTCGCTCCCACAGCTCCACCGCAAACCTGAACAAACACTGGACATCCGGCACGTCTTGGCTGAACAACTACATTTAGGACAGTGGTCCTGAAATCCGATCCTGAAGGGCCGAAATCCAGCACAGTCTGGAGATTTCCTTTTCCAGTTAGTGCGCAGGACACCGGCCCTCCATGTCCGGAATTGAAGACCCCAGGATGGGGACGCCTGTGACTGGTTTTCGATGTGTGATTTGAGCTGACCTGTTGAGCGGGCAGGACGTGCTGTCTCATGAACTGCTTGATCTGCTGGAGCACCGCCTGTCCTCGAGGGGACTGGAGAAAGAGCCTGTCAGAACACGGCACAGCCGGCGAAGAGCTGCGTCCAGAGAACACAACACACACATGAACATGAGCAGGAACGGGACAGCAGTCTGATACAGGGGTCTGATACAGCAGTCTGATACAGCAGTCTGATACAGCAGTCTGATACAGGGGTCTGATACAGCAGTCTGATACAGCAGTCTGATACAGCAGTCTGATACAGGGGTCTGATACAGCAGTCTGATACAGGAGTCAGTCTGATACAGCAGTCTGATACAGCAGTCTGATACAGCAGTCTGATACAGGGGTCTGATACAGGGGTCTGATACAGGAGTCAGTCTGATACAGCAGTCATTCAGATACAGGAGTGAGTGTGTAAAAGTGTGTAGAAATTTGTAGAAGTGTAGTGAGTGTGTGGTAGTGTGTAGCAGTGTGTGGAGGTGCGTAGCAGTATATGGTGAGTGTGTAGCAGTGTGTAGTGAGTGTGTAGCGGTGTCTTTGTAGAGGAGGTGTGGTGTGTGTGTGTGTGTGTGTGTGTGTGTGGTGAGTTCGCAGCGGTGTCTCTGTAGAGGAGGTGTGGTGTGTGTGTATGTGTGGTGAGTGTGTAGCGGTGTCTCTGTAGAGGAGGTGTGGTGTGTGTGAGTGTGTGTGTGTGGTGAGTGTGTAGCGGTGTGCGGTGAATCTCTGTAGAGGACGTGTGGTGTGTGTGTGTGTGTGTAGCGGTGTGTGGTGAGTGTGTAGCGGTGTCTCTGTGGAGGAGATGTGGTGTGTGTGTAGCGGTGTGTAGTGAGTGTGTAGCGGTGTCTCTGTGGAGGAGGTGTGGTGTGTGTGAGTGTGTATGTGTGGTGAGTGTGTAGCGGTGTCTCTGTAGAGGAGGTGTGGTGTGTGTGAGTGTGTGTGTGTGGTGAGTGTGTAGCGGTGTGCGGTGAATCTCTGTAGAGGACGTGTGGTGTGTGGTGAGTGTGTAGCGGTGTCTCTGTAGAGGAGGTGTGGTGTGTGTGAGTGTGTGTGTGGTGAGTGTGTAGCGGTGTGTGGTGAGTGTGTAGCGGTGTCTCTGTAGAGGACGGTGTGGTGTGTGTGTGTAGTGAGTGTGTAGCGGTGTCTCTGTAGAGGAGGTGTGGTGTGTGTGAGTGTGTGTGTGTGGTGAGTGTGTAGCGGTGTGCGGTGAATCTCTGTAGAGGAGGTGTGGTGTGTGTGAGTGTGTGTGTGTGGTGAGTGTGTAGCGGTGTGCGGTGAATCTCTGTAGAGGACGTGTGGTGTGTGGTGAGTGTGTAGCGGTGTCTCTGTAGAGGAGGTGTGGTGTGTGTGAGTGTGTGTGTGGTGAGTGTGTAGCGGTGTGTGGTGAGTGTGTAGCGGTGTCTCTGTAGAGGAGGTGTGGTGTGTGTGAGTGTGTGTGTGGTGAGTGTGTAGCGGTGTGTGGTGAGTGTGTAGCGGTGTCTCTGTGGAGGACGTGTGGTGTGTGGTGAGTGTGTAGCGGTGTGTGGTGAGTGTGTAGCGGTGTCTCTGCGGAGGAGGTGTGGTGTGTGTGAGTGTGGTGAGTGTGTAGCGGTGTGTGGTGTGTTTACACTGAGATCAGCAGTGAGGCTGGAATTTGACCAGGAGCCGCGTGTTCCTATGTAGCCCTGTAACTGGCACCCAGAGCGCCGATAGGCCCCGTGCCCGCGCTGCCCTCTGGCCTGTATTAACCCTGGTACACGACGTGCGGACCAATCAGATATCGGATCCAGCACGCCCACCGTCAGGTCACTCCAGGTCTCAGCAGGGTCCATGACTCTCTGCACCTGTACCTGCTGGTGATAGCGACCAGCGTTTACCGTAGCGGTGCATGGCTGCTGTGGATCAGAATCATTTACCGCACACAGGTGTGGTGCCCAGTAAACATACTGTACATACACGAGTGCCATCCGAACCTTTTGTGTTTTCATAACGTCTCTATTTATTCAAGGACTTCAAAATACACTCATCAGGAGATCAGCTGCACCCAGGTGAGGTGTGGGAGTGCGGGTGTGTTGGGAAGGAGGATACAGGTGAGCAGGATCAATACCTGGTGATAAATTTAGACTGATATGATCAATATTTATTGAGCTACACATACAGAAGTCTGTCTCTCAGTATGGCGTCGGGCCGCCGTGTTCGCTAACCCAACACGCCAGACGTCTCGGTATGGAGCTGTAGAGGTTCCTGATGGAGTCCTGTGATAATCCATCCCATGCAGCTTGAACATCCTCACACAGTTCCTGCAGATGGTGCGGTAGGGGTGGAGGTGGAGGGACACCAGGCCTTCTGGACGTGTGACTACACACTGTTCATCTTGGTGCTGACCACGGTGCCTCCACACACGGATTCGTTGGGCGTCTCCACCAAGACTAAAGCGGGACTCGTCACTGAAGATGACCCGCTGCCATTCTGAGTCACTCCATGACAGTCTGGTACGACACCACTGCAGTCTTTGGTGACGGTGACGTGGTGTTAAGGACAGTCGTGGTAACGGTCTGTGTGCAGGTAGTCCTGCGTGGTGCAGCCGTCTGCCGATGGTGCTGCACTAACAGGAGGACTCATGGAGGACAGCACCGCCCGCGGACTCAGTGTGTTGCTGGTGGGTGCCTGTCTCACTGCGTGCTGTGGTAGGTACGATAAGACCCTACAGTGTGACCCCTCTGCTACACGCTACCAACACAACCGCACAGGTCAGAACGGGAACGTGCGGCACGGGACGACCTTCCTTCTGGGTGCAGCTGCTCACCGGTGATGTTCTGATGTTAGTCTGTGCGTTCAGGTTTACACGGAACTGCTGAAACCGCCTATATGAGTTGTGGTTAAACAGTCCTGAAATTTGGGAATGCCGCACCCCCCTCAGCAGACCCCTCAGCAGCCCCCTCAGCACCCACCTCAGCACCCACCTCAGCACCCACCTCAGCAGCCCCCTCAGCAGCCCCCTCAGCACCCACCTCAGCACCCACTTCAGCACCCACCTCAGCAGCCCCCTCAGCACCCACCTCAGCAGCCCCCTCAGCACCCCCCTCAGCAGCCCCCTCAGCCCCCCCTCAGCAGCCCCCTGCCCAGGTCTTTGCTGGAGAGTATTTCCCCAGCAGGGCTGATCCATACAGCTGCTCAGCTGAGCTCAACCCATCACGGCCTCCCCACCGATCTGGAGCTGCGGTTCATTCACCTGAGTAGTTGTGCAACTGTGGTTTGTGAAATCCCCTCCCCCCACCCTCCCTGCCCCCCAGGTTTGTGAGTGTGACCGTGACCTGTGAGCGATGTTCAGGGCCAGCTGAGCTAGAGGTTCCACAGTCTCTCCATACTGGGCGGCATCCGGAGCGCTGGCGTTCCCCAGCAAAAACCTGGCATAGATCCCCTGCAGGAGAAGAGCACAGACCGGAGAGTGAGGAGTACAGACAGATTCTCCGCGTGCTGGGTAAAAGGAATTCCGTGTGGGTGATAGAGATCGGAGCCCTTCCTCCCAGGCAGATTCTGGGTAGAGAGATCCATAATCACCCGAGATCCCCCAGAAACAGACAGGCCGAGAGACAGCGGTCACGAGCCACTGCGAGAGCGCTCCCCTCTCCTGATCTTATCTGGCCGAAAGCCGATCGGCTGTTTGAAGATACCGCACACCCTAAACGCTCATCAGTTCCACCCACAGGAGGAGTACCTGAGCGATGCAGGCCATTTTGAACATGGCCAGGGCGATGAAGAAATTCTGATGAGGGAGAGATGGAGGGATCCCGCGGCAGCGACAGTAGATGGAGATCAGGTCCTCAGGAGGGGGGATGCCTGCAGGAACAGAACGGACAGAGGAGCAGAACCATGAAGACTCTCGGAATTCCTCGAGGAAAACAAAACCACCACGGCGGCACATGAACCGGCAAAGGAGCGGCACTCCTGATCTGAAAGTAGCCGTGTCCCACATCGACAGGAATCACCCACCGACTGTGGCAGTGAGCGGGCCCGAGCGCTATCCGTCTGTCATCGCTTCATTCCTTCCTGAGGTCTGGTATCTTACGGATATAACAGATTCCGGAATCTGCTCTAAAAATAAAGATGGTTCCTGTCGAGTTTCACAGACTCCACCAGCACAAGCAGAGCTCACCCAGGTCCCAAACAAGGGAACCCCCAACCCGATCCGTGTACGACGTTCAGCCCACCTTTTAATCCTGTCTAGAGGACAGAGCCAGCGCCTAGAGGACAGAGCAAGCGCCTAGAGGACAGAGCAAGCGCCTAGAGGACAGAGCAAGCGCCTAGAGGACAGAGCTACCGCCTAGAGGACAGAGCAAGCGTCTAGAGGACAGAGCAAGCGTCTAGAGGACAGAGCAAGCGCCTAGAGGACAGAGCAAGCGCCTAGAGGACAGAGCAAGCGCCTAGAGGACAGAGCAAGCGTCTAGAGGACAGAGCAAGCGTCTAGAGGACAGAGCTACCGCCTAGAGGACAGAGCAACCGCCTAGAGGACAGAGCAAGCGTCTAGAGGACAGAGCAAGCGTCTAGAGGACAGAGCTACCGCCTAGAGGACAGAGCAAGCGTCTAGAGGACAGAGCAAGCGTCTAGAGGACAGAGCAAGCGTCTAGAGGACAGAGCTACCGCCTAGAGGACAGAGCAAGCGCCTAGAGGACAGAGCAAGCGCCTAGAGGACAGAGCAACCGCCTAGAGGACAGAGCAAGCGCCTAGAGGACAGAGCAAGCGCCTAGAGGACAGAGCAAGCGTCTAGAGGACAGAGCAACCGCCTAGAGGACAGAGCAAGCGCCTAGAGGACAGAGCAAGCGCCTAGAGGACAGAGCAACTGCCTAGAGGACAGAGCAAGCGCCTAGAGGACAGAGCAAGCGCCTAGAGGACAGAGCAAGCGCCTAGAGGGCAGAGCAAGCGCCTAGAGGGCAGAGCAAGCGCCTAGAGGGCAGAGCAAGCGCCTAGAGGGCAGAGCAAGCGCCTAGAGGACAGAGCAAGCGCCTAGAGGACAGAGCAAGCGCCTAGAGGACAGAGCAAGCGTCTAGAGGACAGAGCAAGCGTCTAGAGGACAGAGCAACCGCCTAGAGGACAGAGCAACCGCCTAGAGGACAGAGCAACCGCCTAGAGGACAGAGCAAGCGCCTAGAGGACAGAGCAACCGCCTAGAGGACAGAGCAAGCGCCTAGAGGACAGAGCAAGCACCTAGAGGACAGAGCTACCGCCTAGAGGACAGAGCAACCGCCTAGAAGACAGAGCAAGCGTCTAGAGGACAGAGCAAGCGCCTAGAGGACAGAGCAAGCGCCTAGAGGACAGAGCAAGCGCCTAGAGGACAGAGCAAGCACCTAGAGGACAGAGCTACCGCCTAGAGGACAGAGCAACCGCCTAGAAGACAGAGCAAGCGTCTAGAGGACAGAGCAAGCGCCTAGAGGACAGAGCAACCGCCTAGAAGACAGAGCAAGCGTCTAGAGGACAGAGCAAGCGTCTAGAGGACAGAGCTACCGCCTAGAAGACAGAGCAAGCGTCTAGAGGACAGAGCAACCGCCTAGAAGACAGAGCAAGCGTCTAGAGGACAGAGCAAGCGTCTAGAGGACAGAGCAAGCGTCTAGAGGACAGAGCAAGCGTCTAGAGGGCAACGCGGCCAGTTAGAGGACGGTGAACACAGTGTGGAGGACAGCACGCCTGGTTTTAGAGGGCAGTGCCCGGTTTTAGAGGACAGCGCCCGGTTTTAGAGGGCAGTGCCCGGTTTAGAGGACAGGTTTTAGAGGACAGCGCGCCCGGTTTTAGAGGGCAGTGCCCGGTTTTAGAGGACAGGTTTTAGAGGACAGGGACCATTTTCCTAGACAGCGTTCCTGTTTAGAGATAGGTGTCCCTTTTTAGGAGTGTGTGCCCATTAGAAGACAGCGTTCCCATTCAGAGGGACGTATCCCTGCCTAGAGGACAGCGTGCCCCTGTCTACAGAGCGGCCCCCTCTTATGTTCTGGTTATTAGAACAGATTTACATGTTTCAATTTTCCAACACAACTCAAATTAGAGTTACCCTCGATCCCCGTGATTCCGCCCAGAGTGCTGATGGCCCCGAGGTGGGAGGGGCAGTAATGGGGCATGAGGAAGTAGGCCAGGTCAGCGGTAGGTTGACCAGTCGTAGACAGCTCCCAGTCCAGTACGGCCAGTACACGCGCCTGTGCAGAGAGCGTGAGAACATGAGAACAGGAAACGGCAAATACATAACAACAACAACAACAACCAGCAGCAGCAGCACGTCAGACAAACAACACGCTGAGAGAACAACAACCAAACACAGAGTGTTCAGGGGCATCAGCAGCGCAGCAGGGCACACTGCGGAGCAGCACTCGGACTCTGGACATTCCGGGTCTGTTTGACTCTTTTGGGTTTTTCTCTGGATTTAAAATCAGTCAGGATTAAAGTGAACTAATGCCAATCATCGGGGTGGTCCCTTCCCAATCCAAATCCCAATCAAATTTACTTATCTAGGCATACACCTGAACAACATTCCTCGTTATCAGAGGATAGCCTGTCTGTACTGATGGACAGTTCTGCGCACACTGCCCGCCCCGCTTGCTGGTCAGTGCCACTAAAACGGATTTTTGCCTCAGTTAGTTTGTGTTCCTCAGATTTCCTCTCCCCACAGTATGGTTTGGATTTTATCTGGAACTATAAGCCACATCGGATAAAGTGGCTCACGTATGTAAGAGCAGGGCTCCTGGAGGGCTTTCATTACCCAACCTCAGTTTACATTACATCAGGTGTATGCAGTACTGGCTCGGTGACGCAGCAGCGAGGGATAACTGGATAGAAACTGAAGAGGGGACTGAAGGCCGTTTATTAGTCTCCCACACCAATACCCAAATCCTCCAGCTCGAGGGGTGGAGGCGAGGGTCGGACGGGTTTGTGTTACTAGATGATGTAGGTATAATTGTTTAGGTGTTTTTTTATTACTATTATTATTATTATTATTATTATTATTATTATTACTGTTATTATTTGTACATTTATGTATTATTTACATGTGTATTATTTTACTATTATTATTATCATCATCATCATCATTATGTATTTATTTTACATTTTATTTCATTTTATTTTATTTATTTATTTATTTATTTATTTATTGGTTCTGTTATCTCCCCCCGTCTACAGTGACGTTAGTTTATAAAGGTATTTGATTAAATTTATTTGGATCCAGTGTATATAACAGACTAATTTAGATATAAGACTTTGGGTCTTACATGTTTGGGTATCCACGGGTCAGGGGACATATACTCTACTCTGTACTGTATGTATGTGCTCCGACACACTAACGGCCCCGACCCAGTAACGGCCCCGACCCAGTAACGGCCCCGACCCAGTAACTGCTCCGACACACTAACGGCCCCGACCCAGTAACGGCTCCGACACACTAACGGCCCCGACCCAGTAACAGCTCCGACACACTAACGGCCCCGACACACTAACGACTCCGACACACTAACAGCTCCGACCCAGTAACGGCCCCGACCCAGTAACGGCTCCGACACACTAACAGCTCCAACCCAGTAACGGCTCCGACCCAGTAACGGCCCCGACCCAGTAACGGCCCCGACCCAGTAACGGCTCCGACACACTAACGGCCCCGACCCAGTAACGGCTCCGACACACTAACGGCCCCGACCCAGTAACGGCTCCGACACACTAAAGGCTCCGACCCAGTAACGGCCCCGACACACTAACAGTTTCGACCCAGTAACGGCTCCGACCCAGTAACGGCCCCGACCCAGTAACGGCCCCGACCCAGTAACAGCTCCGACACACTAACGGCCCCGACCCAGTAACGGCCCCGACCCAGTAACGGCCCCGACCCAGTAACGGCCCCGACACAGTAACGACTCCGACACAGTAACGGCCCCGACACAGTAACGGCCCCGACACAGTAACGGCCCCGACACAGTAACGGCCCCGACACAGTAACGACTCCGACACACTAACGACTCCGACACAGTAACGGCCCCGACACACTAACAGCTCCGACCCAGTAACGGCCCCGACCCAGTAACGGCCCCGACCCACTAACAGCTCCAACCCAGTAACGGCCCCGACCCAGTAACGGCCCCGACCCAGTAACGACTCCGACACACTAACGGCTCCGACCCACTAACGGCTCCGACCCACTAACAGCTCCAACCCACTAACAGCTCCAACCCAGTAACGGCCCAGACCCAGTAACGGCCCCGACCCAGTAACGACTCCGACACACTAACGGCTCCGACACACTAACGGCTCCGACACACTAACGACCCCGACCCAGTAACGGCCCCGACTCAGTAACAGCTCCGACACACTAACAGCTCAGACCCAGTAACGGGCCCGACCCAGTAACGGGCCCGACCCAGTAACGGCCCCGACACAGTAACGACTCCGACACAGTAACGGCCCCGACACAGTAACGGCCCCGACACAGTAACGGCCCCGACACAGTAACGGCCCCGACACAGTAACGACTCCGACACACTAACGACTCCGACACAGTAACGGCCCCGACACACTAACGGCTCCGACCCAGTAACGGCTCCAACCCAGTAACGGCCCCGACACAGTAACGGCCCCGACACAGTAACGACTCCGACACACTAACGACTCCGACACAGTAACGGCCCCGACACACTAACAGCTCCGACCCAGTAACGGCCCCGACACAGTAACGGCCCCGACACAGTAACGGCCCCGACACAGTAACGGCCCCGACACAGTAACGGCCCCGACACAGTAACGACTCCGACACACTAACGGCCCCGACACAGTAACGACTCCGACACAGTAACGGCCCCGACACACTAACGGCCCCGACACACTAACGGCCCCGACACACTAACGGCCCCGACACACTAACGGCCCCGACACACTAACGGCCCCGACACACTAACGGCTCCGACCCAGTAACGGCCCCGACCCAGTAACGGCCCCGACACACTAACGCCCCCGACACACTAACGGCCCCGACACAGTAACGACTCCGACACACTAACGACTCCGACACAGTAACGGCCCCGACACAGTAACGGCCCCGACACAGTAACGGCCCCGACACACTAACGGCCCCGACACACTAACGGCCCCGACACACTAACGGCCCCGACACACTAACGGCCCCGACACACTAACGGCCCCGACACACTAACGGCTCCGACCCAGTAACGGCCCCGACCCAGTAACGGCCCCGACACACTAACAGCTCCAACCCAGTAACGGCCCAGACCCAGTAACGGCCCCGACACAGTAACGGCCCCGACACAGTAACGGCCCCGACACAGTAACGACTCCGACACACTAACGGCCCCGACACACTAACGGCCCCGACACACTAACGGCCCCGACACACTAACGGCCCCGACACACTAACGGCCCCGACACAGTAACGGCCCCGACTCAGTAACGGCCCCGACTCAGTAACGGCCCCGACTCAGTAACGACTCCGACACACTAACGGCCCCGACACACTAACGGCCCCGACACACTAACGGCCCCGACACACTAACGGCCCCGACACACTAACGGCCCCGACACACTAACGGCCCCGACACACTAACGGCCCCGACACACTAACGACTCCGACACACTAACGGCCCCGACACACTAACGGCCCCGACACACTAACGGCCCCGACACAGTAACGGCCCCGACACAGTAACGACTCCGACACACTAACGGCCCCGACACACTAACGACTCCGACACACTAACGCCCCCGACACAGTAACGGCTCCGACACACTAACGGCTCCGACCCAGTAACGGCCCCGACCCAGTAACGGCCCCGACACACTAACAGCTCCAACCCAGTAACGGCCCCGACACAGTAACGGCCCCGACACAGTAACGGCCCCGACACACTAACGACTCCGACCCAGTAACGGCCCCGACACACTAACGACTCCGACACACTAACGACTCCGACACAGTAACGGCCCCGACACACTAACGGCCCCGACACACTAACGGCCCCGACACACTAACGGCCCCGACACACTAACGGCCCCGACACACTAACGGCCCCGACACACTAACGGCCCCGACACACTAACGGCCCCGACACAGTAACGGCCCCGACTCAGTAACGGCCCCGACTCAGT
>JAMWET010005940.1:232500-282500 GCA_024036415.1 Prochilodus magdalenae | reverse complement strand
CTCAGGTATTTCTGGAAGCAGCAGATCTGGAGCTAGGAGAACTGCTCCCCGGTCCACAGGCCAGAAAGTCAGGAGGGAGTCTGGGGTACGGGCTTCCCGTCCCGGGGTAGTACCGCCCCCTGCAGACTGATGTCGAACCTGAGTTTCTGAAATGCCGGTGGAGTTGAACGACACCTGCTGGAGCTACCAGTGAAGGACCAACAGCCCTATATCCCCAGCCTGTCTGTGGAGGTGGCGCCCTCTGCTGGCGCGTCACTGCTGCACTTTGACACACTTCTGTCTGACAACGGTGCAACTGTGCAAAGTCCAAACCCCGTTACCTGTCCCGCACCTACGGGTCCGAACCGAACACCCTAAAACACTAAGCTGTCTTTCTGACGCCACACGTGCCCCTCAGGTGAGAGAGAGAGAGAGAGAGAGAGAGAGAGAGAGAGAGAGAGAGAGACCTTGTGCGCTCCGGGCAGCAGGGGTCCGGGGGGCTTCTTCCTGAGCACATAGCTCCTGAGGGGGCTCTGGAGGAGGAAGGTGGGGTTGGACTGTCCAGCCCTGCAGGAACAGGCAGCACAAGCTCTTAAACGGCAGGTGGTCCGGCGGAGCTGCAGCTCTGATGGATCCGGTCACCTGGACTTACCTGTACTGCCGCACTGAGAGCGCAGGTGAGTCCGGAGCCCTGATTAACCTGCCTGCCAGGTGCTGCTGCAGCTTCGGGAGGTTGAACAGGTGCTGCTGCCGGACTGGAGTTGTCTCTTCTTCCATAGTTGCGAGCAATATGAAGCAGGAAACGTCATGCAGAGATTCAGAGTCTCACTTATTTCAAAATAAAAGTCACCCGGAGCTCCGTTATCAACAGGGTCACTGAGGGGGCGTGGCTGGAGACGGCATTACCTATTGGCATTTTACTATTTATAAATTATTTATTTATTTATTTGTTTGTTTGTTTATCTATCTGTTTGTTTGTTTGTTTGTTTGTTTGTTTGTTTGTTTATTATTGCGGAGACACTTTGTCCTCCAGTGAGTTCTCCTCATTTCCTCTCCTCAGTCAGATTTAAATAATTTAATCTCAGAGTTCTGTGTCCGTCCGCTGGAGGGAGTTACCTGTAGGTCTGTTTCTGTATGGTGTGTTTGGTATGTGCAGTATTTAACAGTCTCTGGCAAATAAACAGTACTCAATCAAATGTAAGATATATATAGATTATATATAAATTATATATGTAAATTGTATGTAAATTATATGTAAATTGTATGTAAATGTAGTTTTTCTGAGTAGTTAATGTTTATTTAAAGACCTCGTGTTAAAACTGTAATATTTTTATTTACATTTATTCTGAAGTTGTATAGTATAAAAACCCAAACCTCCAGGCCTTGTCTTCTAGACTCCTGAAGACGTCTGTACAGCATGTATGTATTTGTGTGTGTACATTATTAATCATTGATATTATAATAATAACTCGTTATATATTCAATTACTAACGTATACAGTATATATGTGCAGGTATCAGACGGTACCCGATACCTCCACAGCATCACCATCCAGTGACACACGTGTGTCTTTGAATCTGAGTCTGTTTGTTCTCCTCTGTATCTCCCGGACCGAGCAGCTGCTGTTTACTCTGGACCAACAGAAACCCAAACTGCTCAGGACGTCTGGTTCCACTGACGTATACCACAGGTCCATGAGGTTGTGCCCTCTCCTGTAAGGACCCCCCCCTCTGTAAACACTGTTCCGATACAGATCATACTGACACCTCATATATATTTGGGAATCTGGTATAGTATTCCATAACGCTGAATATTACTGAGTGTATTACGGAGCCCATGATTCCGGGAGAAGCCGGCCGGCTGCTGGTTCACTGGTTTTGGTGTCAGGTAGCCGTTCGGACTGAAATGTAGACATTAGAGTTCAGGTAGGTCTGTCAGACTGTCTACAGGTAACTAAGAATAACCTCTGGACTTCCCCTTTAAGAAGCACTACTACCGTCATGACCACAGGGGGGCGCTGCTGCACATTCATCTAACCATGTGACGATGAACCAACCAGAGGAAGCACAGCCTCTACAGAACAAGCTTTAATGGCATATGAATCAAAATCATCTTTAAGGAGACAAAACAGCTTACACAGAACATATTAATACAATTAGTACTGATCTCCAAAAACAAACAACAACAAACAAAACAAACAACAAACAAAAACAAACAAAAAAAACAAAACAAACAAACAACAAACAAACAAAAACAAACAACCAACATAAAAACAAACAACCAAACAACAACAATCAACAAACTAACAAACAACAAACAAACAAATAAACAAATGATCTGACTGCATCGCAGCTCCTAATTGCATATAGACCGGTTCATGCAGCATGAGTTGTAATAAGGCGAAGGTTAAACCGACTCAGAGTTAGAAAAATAAATATCCTGTAGAACACACATTAAATTAGAGAGAAAGCTTTGGTCTTCAGCCCAATCCCGGAACCAGATCTCAGAACTTCCGTACTGTTTATTATCCCGACCTAAACCGATCCAATTAGAGGGGAACGCTGGGGAACACGCCGCTCTAGAGAACCTTACTGAGTCAGAGCTAATCACAGTGCGGGTGAACGGAACCAGACATCCACCCTGCGGCTCAGTAAGGTCCTCTACAGTCATACTGCATCAACCACTCACACCATCAACCACTCACACCATCAACCACTCACACCATCAACCACTCACACCATCAACCACTCACACCATCAACCACTCACACCATCAACCACTCACACCATCAACCACTCACACCATCAACCACTCACACCATCAACCACTCACACCAACAACCACTCACACCAACAACCACTCACACCATCAACCACTCACACCATCAACCACTCGCACCATCAACCACTCGCACCATCAACCACTCACACCATCAACCACTCACACCATCAACCACTCACACCAACAACCACTCACACCATCAACCACTCACACCATCAACCACTCACACCAACAACCACTCACACCATCAACCACTCACACCATCAACCACTCACACCATCAACCACTCACACCATCAACCACTCACACCATCAACCACTCACACCATCAACCACTCACACCATCAACCACTCACACCATCAACCACTCACACCATCAACCACTCACACCATCAACCACTCACACCATCAACCACTCACACCAACAACCACTCACACCACTAACACAATCACCACAACCACTCACACCATCAACTCACACATCACAACCACTCACACCAACAACCACTCGCACCATCAACCACTCGCACCATCAACCACTCACACCATCAACCACTCACACCATCAACCACTCACACCATCAACCACTCACACCAACAACCACTCACACCATCAACCACTCACACCATCAACCACTCACACCATCAACCACTCACACATCACACCACAACCACTCACGTATACCACCACCGGATCAACCACTTTGCCGACAACCATCAACCACTCACACCATCTCGGAAATGCCTCTAGGATGCTGCACACATCTGGGGGAGACTTTCAAAAATTCCATGATATTCCAGAAATTCCATGACTGGTGGAAATCACAGTATTAGATATATCCTCCTCACATTCCTAAAGAGCGCGGTGCATGTTGGGTTTGGTTCTACTGTATATAGCACTAAACCGGTTCCTCTGTTAGACCTTTCTGAAGCAGACACCGGTTCTATATAGCCCAGTCTAACTTTACCGGAGAACCCCTGAAGAACCATGTCGTATAGGAATGCAGGCAGACACAGGACCAGGTCTGGACCCGGACATGTACAGGGTTCTGTACTGGGAGTGTCTGAGTGGAGCTCTGCTGTGAGCCCGGCCCAGCGCTGCTCCTCCCTCCACTCGGATTCAGCTGATCCCTCGGTTTGAGCACAGGCAGTTCAGGCGTAGCCGCTTTTCCTGCTCACTGAACTGCAGCGTCAGCTGGGCAGGGAGAGAGCACACTGTTTATAGGTCTGGGAACGGACCCGGGAGCCTCGCAGGAATGTTTGGCTCCTCTCTAGACATGAGTAGTAGATGGCCGAGCCTGCTGGGATCATGAATAATAAAGCGGTGGGGATAAAAAGCCCATTCAACGCTCCGACTGGCTCCCCGGCACTTCGGCTCCACTCAGATAGGCTTCCTCTTCCACTTCAGAGGGAGACGGAGAAATATTCCTTCATGGAAACACTCGTATCCCGTCCTATTGTCCCGTGTGTGCTCTGTGCCGGCGTGACGGAGAGACGGGCCGAGAGAAAGGCAGAATAACAGTCTGACGGCCCGGCTGTGAAAGAGCGGCCCTTTCCCAGGGGCGGCCCTCGGAGCATGACTGCACTACAGAGTAGGCTGGGAGAGTGAGGGAGGGACGGGAGAGTCTGACTCCACCGTATGGATCATCCCTGTAACCCACACACGGTCCATTAACCTAATCAGGACCTCTGATCACATGACTAAACCGGAGAACAGCAGATATTCAGGATACAGCCGCTGAAGCATGAGACGGATACCGGGATACCGGAATACCGGAACTACCGTGCTAAGGTTTGGAATCACAGTTTAAGCATTCAGAGATTATAGTTAAGCCATCGGTACAATCAAATACCTGCTCTTCACACCTGAGCGTGTCTCCTGAAACAGCAAACACGTCAACCAAGTCACGGGTCATTCTGAAACTCCCTCCGACCTGTTCACAGTGGTGGTGAAGGTAACCAGACCTCCCCTCTAAAAGCTCCCTGAATGGTGGTGAAGGTAACCAGACGTCCCCTCTAAAAGCTCCCTCACAGGAAGTTCCTACAGGAGGAGGTTCTGAATACGCTGCCTGATGTCTGAGACGCTGTTTATGATAGTGTGGAGAAGATCTCAGCCTTAAACTCCATTCATGGTGGAGGGATACATGCTGCAGGGCGCTGTGAGGTCAAATAGTCCCCCAAAGGAACTTAGTATTTCCAGGTTTTCCAGATTTTCATCATCAGCATTCCATACACACTCAGAAGACACGTGTAGGTTCACTGGTGGTTCTAGATAGGTCAATACTGTGTCTATATATGTGTCCTAGACATGAAGAACCCTGGTTCTCATCACCACCACTGTACAGAACATCTGGACCATCTTTTCTTTGCCTGGTGAGGCGGTTCTCAGGGCTGATGTAGATCATGTTGTATATGGTTCTGTAGTAATGATAATGGTTCTACACAGAGGTAAGAACACTCAGAAACTCAGAAGCATGCCTAAAGGTTCCATTGCATGGTAAATGGGTTCCTCAGACTGGTGGAGAATACCTTTAATCACAACAATGGTTCCATCTAGAACCATGAAAACTCCAAACATCTCCAGCACACTTATTCACCATCCATCTGAAGAACCCATGCATAGAACCATTCAAGAATGCAAACTGCAGTGTTCATGGTTCTATACAGAACCACTCCCTGTAACAAAGAACCCCTGAAGAACCTTATTTTAGGAATGTAGTGGCGGCACATGGCACAGGAAAAGCACTTGTTAGGTACCAGCCGGGCAAGCCAAACCACTACACCAACTATTCCAGATCATTCCCTGAGCCTCCCGACTCCCTGTCCCACCGGAGCGCTGGGTTCTAGACTCTGGTTAAAGAAGCGGGTCGTTCTGATTCTTCTAACGTCCAGTTTGAGATGGCCTGGTCAGTTTTCCGCCCGTACTGCTAGCTGGTGTGACAGCTGTGTGCCACCGTGGACCTTATAATCCGGTTCACTGGACTGAGCAACTGGGACCGGGCCGGAGATGTGTTCTACCGCGCGCTCCGATTGAGAACACGGCTGAATGCTTGGCTCGGCTGGCCCAGCAGATGCTGTTCCCTTGAAGTCTAAATACCGAGGCACATGAGTGAGAGTAGCGTCAGAGGCACAGGTGAGCATGGCTGTTCCACTAACACAGCAAGGCGAGCTGGGTCTGCACTGTCTACATGAAAGCCCCACCACAAGCAGTCACGCAGACTCCCAGAGCGACCCGCCAGTGGGCGTGAGAAGCGCGCCCTCTCACTCCAGGATGTCTGTCTCGAAAGGCACCAGGTGGTAGTACGACAGGTTGGTGACGTAAGCCTCTGTGTCGTCATCGCTGAGGTCCTGCTCTACAGACAGAGACTCCTTCCCATCATCCTCGTACCTGCAGGGGCAGAAGACAATATCAGAGGCTATGTCAGTGCAGCTGTTCGCCACAGGACCCCCACAGGACCACCACAGGACCACCACAGAGCAGGTGTGATGTGGGTGGGGGATCATTCTCAGCACTGCAGTGACACTGACGTGGTGGTGGTGTGTTAGTGTGGGTGGTGCTGGTGTGAGTGGATCAGACACAGCAGTGCTGCCCACAGGACGCCGCCCCCCAGGACGCTGCCCCACAGGACGCCGCCCCACAGGACGTTGCCCACTGGACGCTGCCCCACAGGATGCTGCCCCACACGATGCCGCCCCACAGGATGCTGCCCACACGACGCTGCCCCACAGGACGCCGCCCCACAGGACGCCGCCCCACACGACGCCGCCCCACAGGACGCCGCCCCACAGGACGCCGCCCCACAGGACGCTGCCCCACAGGACGCCGCCCCACAGGACGTTGCCCACAGGACGCTGCCCCACAGGATGCTGCCCCACACAATGCCGCCCCACAGGATGCTGCCCACACGACGCTGCCCCACAGGACGCTGCTGACTGGATAGTTCTGGTTGGATAGTTCTGGTTGGTGGACGATTCTCAGTCCAGCGGTGACACTGAGGTGTCCAGCAGCACTGCTGTGTCTGATCCACTCACACCAGAACCACCCACACACTAACACACCACCACCACCACGTCAGTGTCCCTGCAGTGCTGAGAATGATCCCCCACCCACATACTACCTGCTCTGTGGGGGTCCTGTGGGGGTCCTGACCATTGAAGAACAGGGTAATACAGTACACAGAGAAACAGATGGACTACAGTCTGGAGCTGTACACCTACAGAGTGTCCTGTACGGTCAGTGGATGGAGTGGACAGTGGGTGTAGATACAGGGAGGTGGAGCTGATGGAGTGGCCAGTACACGCCTGTTGGAGGAACATTTCCATCATCAACATTGCGTAACCCCTCTGTAAATTTGCGGCTGTCCCCATGGTGACACAGTGGCGTGTGTGTTTGGGTGTGTCTGTGTGTGAAATGTCTGTAGTGTGCGGCTCTGTGAGGGTGAGGCTGAGGTTTCATTCCTGGGCTTCCTTCTCACACCCACCCAGGGAAGGAAGTGCTGGTCAGAGGTGCGTCCTGTGTGGGACGGACCTCTTCACTCTGAAGGAATGTTACACTGACCAAACCATGCTGAGAGCGGCCTCGGCGCCGGCTTCCGCAGGGGCACCGGTAGAGCCCAGCTGGGATCCTACTGGCCAAGCCGCACTGTGGATCTCCTACTCCTGTTCACTCACATTACTAATCCGCAGTCGAGTTAGAGAACGGACGGACAGACGGGTTCCACACACCCAGCAGAGGAGCACTGTTTATTGAGCACTGCAGGAGAAGCGGGTGGAGGGTTGATGGGTGGGGGGGGAGGAGGAGCCTCCCAGAACTTCTTGTTTTGGTTTCCTCTTAGTTCTGAGTCAGCTCTCTCGAACGATGCTTCTTAGTTTCGCTTAGATTATTCTTCTGAGTATTTGAAATGGTTGGGAGGGTGGTGCAGTGATGATGGTGATGGTGATGGTGATGATGGTGATGGTGATTGGTGATGGTGATGGTGATGGTGATGATGGTGATGGTGATGGTGATGATGGTGGTGATGGTGATGGTGGTGATGGTGATGGTGATGGTGATGATGGTGGTGATGGTGATGGTGATGGTGATGATGGTGATGATGGTGATGGTGATGGTGATGGTGATGATGGTGGTGATGATGGTGGTGATGGTGGTGGTGATGGTGATGGTGATGGTGGTGATGGTTATGGTGATGGTGATGATGATGATGGTGATGATGGTGATGGTGATGATGATGATGATGATGGTGATGATGGTGATGGTGATGGTGATGGTGATGGTGATGATGGTGATGGTGATGATGATGATGGTGATGATGGTGATGGTGATGATGGTGGTGATGGTGGTGATGGTGGTGATGGTGATGGTGATGATGGTGATGGTGATGGTTGTGATGGTTGTGATGGTGATGGTGGTGATGATGATGATGATGGTGATGATGGTGATGGTGATGGTGATGGTGGTGATGGTGGTGATGGTGGTGATGGTGATGGTGGTGATGGTTATGGTGATGGTGATGATGATGATGATGGTGATGATGGTGATGGTGATGGTTGTGATGGTGATGGTGATGGTTATGGTGATGGTGATGGTTATGGTGATGATGGTGATGGTGATGGTGGTGATGGTGATGGTGGTGATGGTTATGGTGATGGTGATGGTGATGATGGTGATGATGATGATGATGATGATGATGATGGTGATGGTGATGATGGTGATGGTGATGGTGGTGATGGTTATGGTTATGGTGATGATGATGGTGGTGATGGTGATGGTGATGGTGATGATGGTGATGGTGATGGTGATGGTGATGGTGGTGATGATGATGGTGATGATGGTGATGGTGATGATGGTGATGGTGATGGTGGTGATGGTGATGGTGATGATGGTGATGGTGATGGTGATGGTGGTGATGGTGGTGATGGTGATGATGATCTGGGAGGTTCCTGGTGCTTAAATATCAGTTCTAGCTAATGCGCTGGTCACATGCTACTACTCTGGATCTAGTGGAGACCAGTGACGGGAGACTACTTGAAGCAGTTGAACTGATCTGTGTGAAATCTGATTAAACGTTAATGGGACAGTTACACCTCAGGGGTTCTCCTCAGAACCTAGTGCTGGTGGTCAGATAGGACTGTGTTACCTAGGCCTTTTCCTCCATCACCAGTGGAACCATGACCAGGAGCACTATTGCTGGAATTTGTCCACTACCACAGAGTTACAGAGCTTCATGTGAGGAAACACAAGCAGCTAAACGAGGCTGGGCGCCGGGCGCCGGGCGCTGCACGCGGAGCCTGACCGGCCCATGCGGGTGAAGTGCACTGTGTGTGTAGAGCGGTGTCTGAGGGAGGAAGAGGAACTCACGAGTGCTCGGCTGAGTCTGTAGAGGAGGGTCTCTCCTTATCCTGTGGAACATTCTCATCGAACACAATGGTCTCTGTGTTCGCCAGGCAGAACCCGTTAGACCTCATAATCTCTGCAGAACAACACACGTAAACAAGCGCAATGAGCTTACAGCGTCAGTCCGGCGCTGGCCGCGCACAGGCCTAATGCTGAACCGTGTTAATAACCGGGTGTTAAGAGGAGCAGTGTTCCAGAGGAGCTGCGTGGCTCTGATCCACAGAACACGGTTCGGGTATGAGCTTTAACCCCTTTCACAATCACCTTTAACAACAGGCACTGTTCACACACACCTCTCACACCATCAGACAGAATACACAGACATGGCCAAAAGTATGTGGACACCTCTCCTAGCTCAGGTGTGTCAGCTACACCCATAGCTAACAGGTGTATAAAATCAAGTACCTAGTCCCGCAGCCTCCACAGACACACGCCGGCAGTGGAATGGGTCGTACTGAGGAGCTCAGAGACATTGGACCTACCACAAGTCTGTCCTGCTAGAGCTGCCCCAGACAACCGTAAGAGTTCCACACTTCCCAATGCTCCACCACTGGACTCTGGAGCAGTGGAACCGGGTTCTCTGGAGTAACGGATCCCGCTTCACTATCTGGCAGGCTGATGGAGGAATCTGGGTTTGGTGGGTGAATCCAGGAGAACGCACCCTACCGGAATGCCGAGTGTCCACAGTAAAGTGTGTTGGAGGTGGGATCACGGTCTGGGGGGTCTCAGGGTTTGGGCTCGGACCCTTAGTTCCAGTGAAGGGTGGTGTTAATGCTGTAGCACACACAGACGTTCTACACAGCTCTGTGGTTCCAGCTGTGTGCAGCAGGTTGGGGAAGAAGACGTGGACTGAGGAGCCCACTGAACACCTTCTCGTTCAACATCTCAGAAAGGCTCTTTTGATGAAATGGACACAAACACATTCCAACACCGCGTGGAAAGCTTCCCAGAGGAGCCGAGGCTGTTATAACTGCAACGAGGGGTTATAACCCCCATATTAACGGGACGTCCAACAGGCTCGTAGGTGTGATGGGTGGGTGTCCACATACTTTTGGCCATGAGAGAAACATTCTTACCCACACACAGCTGCTGCCCGAAGCTGCTGCAGCTTCACATACCTGAAATCTTCACCGGGCTCTGGAAGCACGGTTGTATCTTGTGGATGTTGTCGTTGCGCAGCACTTGATCGAGTGGTGAGCGTTCGAAGAACGTTAAGACGACCTCTGACCTGGAAAACTGAAAAGCATATTAGCATTAGCAACAGCCTTAAGACGTACAGGTATTCACACAAACCCAAATGACCTCAAGCAAGCAGCATTCCTTGGTAATTCCAGAGCCGGACGTGCTTTTCCCAGCAGGTCACGTATACAACAACACTACGATGGTGGGCTACAACTGAGACCCTACTGTATGCACACGCGGTGGAGGCAGCACCAGCCTGATGCTCCTCCATGCTGAAACATGTGGGCATCATTCTGGTGCAGCGCCATCTGCAGGAGCCTGATATTACTACCACCGTAGACACGCCGCCAGGTGAGATCATGTTTGCCAGAGGTGGGGGTTCTGACCTTCCACGGCATGTTGATGGTGTTCTTCAGCAGCTTCTCCACCTCGTTCAGCTTGACCTCGATGTCCTTCGCTTCTTTAATCTTCACAAGGCCTGCAGACACGGAAAGACATGACCAGGTGAGGAACAGAGAGCGTTTCAGTGAGGGGTTCATTAGGTTCACTAGGACCTGCTTAATAAGGGCTTCCACACCAAACTGCACAGCACAGCTGGGTTTAGTTACAGCTGCCTGGCGTACACGCGGTCCAGGCCGCTGGGAGAACTCTGACTCTGAAGGTCATTTTCACATTAGTCTGGTTTTTGTCTCGTATCTGGGAATAACAGGGACGTGACCTTTTTGCACATAAGGTCGTCTAATCTGAGTCCTCAGAAACACGCACAGCAGCCGGCAAGGCCACAGACATCCTCTGCAAGAAGCTGACCATCAGCCGACAATGCTAACCTTTCCACCCAAACAATGCAGGCCGCTATCTCCGCCCCGCTCGGAACCATACGGAGGGGAAGAACAGAACTCTCTTCCAGCTGACATTCCTGCAGCACACAGGCTGTCAGGTGCAGGGCGATAGATCACTCAGTGGTCCTAAAGAACTTGGCAGGAGCAGCCTGGAGACGCAGCCAGGCATCGCTGAGGTTCCTCAGGAGCTCAAGTGCTAGTACGCTCTATTCCCAGTGGCCTACAGTGCTAATATGGAGTGTGGGGTCCGGAAACAGGCCCAGAACCTCCCAAGTGTTCCACAGCCGAGTGGCCAGGGAGTGGAAAGACAGAGTAAGGAGAGGGGAGAGGGAATAGTCCAGCTAGCATTGAGAGAGGTGAGCAGAACCCAGGGTTACCTCTCACACCCTCCTAAACACACGGTTCTATAAGGGTTCCACAGCGGAGGCAGGTTACATATCCCAGAATGTAATGATCTGTAAATCTCATAGACCCATATTTTATTCCCGGTAGAACATAGAACCCATATCAGCTGCTGACAGTAAGACATCATGAGCACCATTAGCTCATTTAGAACCTGATGGCAACAACACGTCTCAGAACCGCGGGGACCGGGTCGAGTCTACCGTCGTGTAGCCTCCCCTCTTCTTTAAACCGCAGCCTGTACACGTCTGGGAATGAGGAGACCAGCTGCTGGGGTTCTGGGAGAGGAATGTGGTCCCCTTGTCTGATGTAGGGTTCTAGCTGCTCTATTCTGTTGATGAGAGGTCTGGATGTGTAAGCTGCCCACGCCATTACCACACACTGCCCACACACACTAATGCAGCCGCCATACAATCAGAGACACAAGCTTGTCCTGCCCACTCAGGCATTTCTCCGGACCCTCTGGATCTGTTGATCTGTAGATGGTGGGAGAAAATCGGTCCACAGTTTTCAGACACAGATTGGTGAAGGTCAGGACAAGGCATGACGACAACAACCAGGAACCATAACCTGGTGGTCTGGGCCTGCCTGGCTAGGATAGCGTTAAGGTTCCGACTGGAACGGAGCAGCAGGTTCTTCAGAGACTGGAGTCACAGTGGTAGGAGCTGAACTGATCAGGACCACCCACACTGAAGTGCTGGATTAATAATCCCCTCACTTCACCCTTACATCTGGCTTTGCCAGGCTGTCGCCCGGAGCCCAGCAGCGCCGGGTTAGATAGCTTCTAATAACCGGCCCTTCATTACAGAGAACCCCTCCAGCCGAGGGGTGGAACAAAGAACGCACAGTAACCACCGCTTTCAATAAAACAGGCTCCGGCTACAGGAGAGGAGGAGCGTGCGGAGATCCCGGCCAGATCGGAACCCAGGAGGAGGCCGGAACACTCATCTAATATGCAAACACTAATGTTTACCCAGCAGTGTCTCCCGCTCACGGGCTCTCCAGGGTTACATCTCCCCGCCAGGCTGTTACCGCACCACATACCAGCAGTCTGACTGGTCACCACGCAGTTCCTCCAGAACGAGAGCAGGGTGCATCAGCGAACTGATCTACCAGTACATCAATACCACCGCCTCGTTATTCAGTGTGGTGTACAGCATGACATCATCATTCAGATTAGCACACACAACTGCAGCTTGGACATGCTAGCTAGCGCAGCGGCTAACTTTATGTGTTACACACAGTATAACAGGACAGGACAGAAAGCAGCAGGCGGCTCACCTTATACAAAGATTATGTTTATATGTGTGTATATGTACAGGATACATGAACAGAACCAGTACCTGCTGGGACTGGACTGGGCATGTACTGGACGAGGTTCTGGATGTAGCCACACCAGTGTTCAAACTCTCATACATCAAAGAGGTGGTCCAGATGTGGTGGATGCCTTCCCTGGCACAGTTCCGAGGAGAATTCCCTGTAGGCTGGGATTGTATCCACTGCTGGTAGACCCGTATGACCGTACGCTTCCATACACCTGCAGATTCAGCTACTTCCTCACACTATGGTCTTTGGCCACGCCCACATGCAGTCCCTCCTTTCAGCCAATCATTAACATCTGCTCTGGAGCCATTTTCCACACATGGACCGAGACATTCCCTGCACTGTAGCACCTCTTCCCAATCTATGGATCCCGTCACTCACACCCCACAGGGATTTATAGCCCCATCATCCTCGTGCAGCAGCGCCACCTGCAGGAGCCTGAAGGTACTACCACCTTAAACACACAGGGGGACTCATATGGTGATCTTATTAGGCCATATATCAGATATGGGTACTGGGGTGGTCTCGTGCAGTGGGGTGGTCTAGTACAGGGCCGTGCCTGCGGCTAAGGATGAGACAGCTCTGATTCAGGTACTGTGATCCCTGTAATGATAGACCGCGTGAGGCACATGGAGTAAAGCTGACCAGGGATTGGAGCACACGTTGGTGGTATTCCAGCTTGTCAGATTATGAACTAATACCACACACAGCAGGTGTCATGGCTTCACCTGTACACTCATACCTGAACTAAAAGCCGTCCAGAGCCTCGTGGTGGCGGACGTTACTCAGAGACACAGCCCACCGCTACACCCTGCAGGGTCCGCAGTCTTTACTGGACCACAGTCTGTGAAGGGACGCTCTGTCATGCCATGTCTCTTAGAGAGGTCTGCCTCGAGCCTTTCCACACTCCTCTGCTACACGGTTAGCGTAAGCCATCACCCCTCCCATGATGACCATGACCACAGTGATGTCAGAGTCAGAGCCAGTCACACTAACCCTTACACACACAAAGCCAACCACACAGCAGCTTCTTCACACCATCCCACGCCCGGCTCGGCCCTGAGCTAGCTATTCATTACTGCTGACCCGAGCCCCTGACATCAGCCCCCGGGGCAGCAGAGAAGGATTAGCCGGGTACATCACCGCAGGGTCGTGCTGACTCCTCCACCCCTGCCAGGCCTGTGCTGTACGCTTTACAGCTCCCAGGTCCAGGATTATTCCCAGGACCGGTACCGTCCAGCTGGGGTACCGCTCCCTGCTCCCAGCACTCCGATGGCCTGCTGTAAATCAGGGGCTCGGGATGTTAGGGGGCCTCGAAGAGGAGTGCGGTCCCCTCGTAGGAATGTCTCCAGCTTCAGCTTTGGGAACCCAGCACAGCAGCTCAGAGCTTTCCCTTCCAGACACACCTGAATCCACTTACTGATTACCCAGCGCTCCATAATTCACATCAGGTGTACAGAGTCGGGGGGGGGGGGGGGGGGGGGGGGGGTACTATCACGTGCAGCTTTAACCCCTTAAACCCCAAACCCTCACTCTGATACCTACACAGCCTAGCGACAGGGATCAGTAGATCCCCAGAAAACATCAGCATGGTGCGTCATGCTGAGTACAGTCCTACTGCTGGGACTGAGGGACAGGTTAGATCCTGCAGTTATATATATATATATATATATATATACAGTATATATGACTTTTAAAGCAAAACATTACTGCACACATGATACTCAACACTTCCTGCGTTGGGCGATAAAGCAGAGGTGAGGTGAGCATGCTGTGCTCGTGGCCTCTGAATTGGATTTGTCTGAGTGCTGGTTTAACTCTGAGTTTAACTCTGGATTTTTCCTTCTAGGTCATACATTTTTTACTGAACATCAGTGTTAGTGTTTAAGATTGGTAGGGGGCGGAGGGGGGGGTGGTGTTAGGGACAGTCATGGTATCGGTCTGTGTGCGTGTAGTCCTGCGTGGTGCAGCCGTCTGCCGATGGTGCTGCACTAACAGGAGGACTCATGGAGGACACCACTGCTCGCTGGAGGTCTGTAATGGTGGTGTTGGGTCAGTCAGGTACAGAGATAAGACCCGCCCTTGGTTACCTCACATGTGTGGGCGAGTGTGGAACTTATGTCTCAGCCTGTCACACCAACGCACCGAGTTTCAGTCCTGTGGGTGGACTCCTTCTGGGTGCAGATGTTCTTGTGGTGGTGGGTGGATCTGTAAAGGTTCTACCAGTGCTGTTAACCTAAGCCCAGTTCGGGCTGGGCTAGTCCTCCGTGGGGAGGTGAGAACTCACAGGAGGGTTCCTGGTTATCGATGGTGGAGATCAGAGTGGCTCCTGTCCCTCCAGTGAACACCTCTATACCTCTGCTGTAGCTGGGGTGGTGTTCACTGTAACAGCCTGCACCGCGGCCGTTATCACCAGACTGGGAATCCACAGACGGCGGGCGGCATGCTCGGCGTGGTGCTACATGCCAGCTTGATTTAGCCGCCAGTAAACATCCTCTAGGCCTCCGCACTGAGGAAACTAGTCACTTCTCAGGGAGGCTGGTAGTGTAGGTGTTGGGGGGGCTCATGTCACATCAACGCTGCTTACGAGTCCACCTTAAACTCAGGCAGGTTTCCCTGACCAGCCCGTGGGGCAGCTGTGTCTGGGAGACTGTTGTGACCGCGGGTGATGAACGTACCGTGAGCTTTAAGCCGGTCAGTAATGGAGCACGGTTTTAGTGGGGGGGTTCAGATTCGGTAGATCTGCTCTTCATCGCGGCTCACTGTGAAGCTGGGACCGTTTCAGCGCTAGGCCTCGGATTAACACAGCCCCACACAAACAGACAGAGGCTCTCCCGGATCTCGCCGGACACGCTGGACTGAGTGTTTGTGCTGTGCACAGCTCAGCGCGGACCGTTACAGGAAGTGAGTCTGATAGTCATGCTCGACTTGCAGCCTGAAACAAAAACAAGAGCAGCGTCTAGAACGGCTCTAGAACGGTGGCTTTAGAACGCGTGACCTGAGCAGTGAGAGGTAGAGGACACCTTAGAAACTAAAGCTGGACGCTGGTGCTGCAGAGTCCAGCTGTGTGTCACATTCCTTATGGGCATCCAGCAGCGCTCTTCCTGGCAGGACGTCCCGTGGAAATGTTGATTTCCTGTGTCCACTTCCTGTGGGTTTCCTTGGACGAAGCCAGTGGGCAGTGTGTGTTTTGTTTTGTTGGGTGGGGGGGGCAGGGGGAGGGGTTTATACACTTCTGAGTATGGAATGTTGGTGATGAAAATCTGGAAAACCTGGAAATACTAAGTTCCTTTGGGGGACTATTTGACCTCACAGCGCCCTGCAGCATGTATCCCTCCACCATGAACGGATTACACATGGATCACTGCTGTCAGAGCAAAAGGCGATACATGACGTCCGGTTCCATCAACTTCCATTAACGCACAGTGCGCTCTGTCCTGCTCCTGTCGAGTTACTATGTTGGGGGATAGGAGGGTCTGACAGCAGTGACACCAGGTAGCGCACCTGTACAGCTTTTAGATGCTGGTGGGCTTCTCCTTCAGGGGCTGCTTTAAGGAGGCCGTTCGACAGAAGTTCTGCACACCATGCCCCACAGCAAGTCTGCAACCAGCAGGCGCATGACTCGCCAGAAGCAGCCGGGAGATCGTGTGCGATAGAGAACCTGGAGCTGATAAGGAGAGTGCTGTTTCACCGCGCAGAGCCGAGCGGCCAAACGCCTCGTCATGCTGTTTACACCAGGGCGTCTCCACCCTGACCCCGTACCATCAGCAGCCGTATCACACAGCCGTAAACAGCACTGCGGTAGAAGGGTGGTGTGGGTGCACCCTCTAACTGCCGCATCTCTTAAGGTGGAACGGAGAGGTAAAGAGGGTCCCGGGGAAGCCCCGTTATGGTCATCGGCTAAATGAAGGAGTCGAGCTGTAGCACAACAGTTAAGCTCCTACCTGCACAGGAACAACATACATGAAAAATTCCAGTCTGGCTTTAGGCCTCATCACAGCTCCGAGACAGCACTGGTGAAAATTGTAAACGATCTTTTAATATTTGCTGACAGAGGTAACTCATCCTTACTGGTCCTACTGGATCTTAGTGCAGCATTTGACACAATAGACCACTCCATCCTACTAGATAGGCTGGAAAACCTTGTAGGAGTAACAGGAATCGCTCTTTCATGGTTCAGATCTTACTTAAGCGACCGCTATCAGTCTGTAAATATAAATGGTCAATCGTCCACTCACACAAAAGTACAGTTTGGTGTTCCACAGGGATCTGTCCTAGGACCTATATTATTTACCTTATATATGCACCACTCGGTACCATAATCAGAACCAGAACATAAACTTCCACTGCTATGCTGATGACACACAACTGTATATCTCAGCTAGACCAGATGATCCACTCCACCTTAATAAGATAGAGGACTGTGTTAGAGACATAAGAGACTGGAGGTCCAGTAACTTCCTCCTATTAAACTCAGACAAAACAGAAGTTCTTCTTCTCGGTCCCAAAAGTGTTAGAAACCAGCTGTCTGCATTACCACTCAATCTAAATAGCTTCTTAGTTACACCAGGTACCTCTGTTAAAAGTCTTGGTGTCACAATCGATCCTGATTTGGCCTTCGATGAGCATATTAATAATATCACTAGAGTAGCTTTCCTACATCTTCGCAATATTGCGAAATTAAGAAATGCACTGTCACTACAGGATGCAGAAAAACTAGTTCACGCCTTTATTACCTCAAGGCTGGATTACTGTAATGCCCTGCTTTCTGGTTGTTCCTGCAAAAGCCTTAACAAACTTCAGCTAGTCCAAAACGCTGCAGCTAGAGTCCTTACAGGAGCTAGCGAGTCTGATCACTTCAGCCCAGTCTGATCACATCAGCCCAGTCTGATCACATTAGCCCAGTCTGATCACATCAGCCCAGTCTGCTCATATCAGCCCAGTCTGATCACATCAGCCCAGTCTGCTCATATCAGCCCAGTCTGATCACATTAGCCCAGTCTGCTCATATCAGCCCAGTCTGATCACATCAGCCCAGTCTGATCACATTAGCCCAGTCTGATCACTTCAGCCCAGTCTGATCACTTCAGCCCAGTCTGATCACTTCAGCCCAGTCTTATCACATCAGCCCAGTCTGATCACTTCAGCCCAGTCTGCTCATATCAGCCCAGTCTGATCACATCAGCCCAGTCTGATCACTTCAGCCCAGTCTGCTCATATCAGCCCAGTCTGATCACATCAGCCCAGTCTGATCACATTAGCCCAGTCTGATCACTTCAGCCCAGTCTGATCACATCAGCCCAGTCTGATCACTTCAGCCCAGTCTGATCCAACTTACACTGGTTACCAGTTAAATTCCGTATTGAGTATAAAATTCTTCTTCTGACTGATAAGGCTGTAAACGGCCTCGCTCCTACCTACCTTACTGAACTTATCTCGTACTACAAGCCTTCACGTGACCTTAGGTCTCAAAGTGCGGGCTCTCTGTTAGTGCCTAGAATTAACAAAGCTACATCGGGGAGCAGAGCCTTTTCATACAAGGCCCCCCAGCTTTGGAATAATTTACCTGTCAGCGTTCGGGACTCAGACACAGCCTCAATCTTTAAGTCCAGGCTTAAAACCTACCTGTTTAGTCAGGCTTTTGGTAATTAGTCTTTTCTTTCTGATAGATAAAAGGTGCAGGTCTAGGGCTCCACTAACAGAGAGTGTTTGGTAAACTGGGAATGTTGGTGCTGTCGTCCCGCTGCTCCTCGTGTTCACTCAGGTTTGTTGACGGTGGAGCAGAGGGGCGCTGACTTCTCAGGGAGCCCTCATGTCTGTGTGACCTTCTGGCTCTCCCTTTTTAGTTATGCTGTAATAGCCAGGCCTGCCGGAGTCACTGCTGCACTCTGTTAACATCGTATAGTGTGTTCAGGTCTGTCAGAGCTAACAGTCTGTCTGACCTCTCTGTTAACACTGTATAGTGTGTTCAGGTCTTCTGTCAGAGCTAACAGTCTGTCTGTTCTCTTTGTCTATGCTGAACTGCTGCCCGTCCTGTGTGGCCTGATGCTGTTGCTACATCTGCCCCGTCTGGGAGCCACTGGGAGCCTTACTACCACGGAGCTCCTGGCTGTCCTGCACTGTGGAAGCTTGGCCTGCGCCTGCTGACCCATCTTATGAACCACCAACATCATTACAGACTAATCAGACATTACACTCTACAGGGTATTTTCCTTGCCACTGTCGCCTTCGGCTTGCTCATTGGGGGCTCGAACACCAGATTCTTTGTAAAGATTCTTTGTAAAGCTGCTTTGTGACACATCTGTTGTAAAAAGCGCTATAAAAATAAATGTTGTTGATTGAATGTTGAGCGTTGGAGTCATGCATCACTGCTGGGCTCTCGGTTTCATACACGTCTCCTTCATACACAAGGAGACGATCTGAGCGGCCTGTACACGCAGGAACCATCGCTCATCTGTTCCGCCGCTCCACGGGGCCTGAGTATCTGACATACGGCAGATCACTTTCATCTACCGTCACACGACTGCCTGAAACGCCCGTGACACTAAACTCCTGGGACGCAGAGCATCCAAAACACCAAACCCCCACATCCCAACTGACACAAGGCTGGCACTTCAGCATTCCGTCAGCTTTCAGTCACCACAGTGAAGGGGCTGCTAACCCGCTGTGTTAACAACCCAGCTAATGCTAACAGCTGTTTACACAGCTGGATCTAGGACGGGGTGACCGAGGAGGGCTATGACCACACTGTACTGGATCAGAGCTGCTGCAGGAGGTACACGGTAATCTGCAGGCAACCCACAACATCCATCATCAGCTCATCTAAACCCCAGTAACCACCCGGCTCGACTTCCCGGACCAGGTTTCATACAGCAGCCAATCAAACACCAACACTGCAGACACCGCCCAGCATCCAACAGGCTCCTGAGGTTAACCCCCTAACACAGCCGCACTAGCGCTGCTTCCCAAAGAGCTGCTACTAGGAAACAGCTGACCCGGCAGAGTTCGGCCTGCGTCTGGGATGAGTGCCGGGGTGGTCTCGAAAGGGGGCTGGACTTAGGAACGCTTCCTCCCCTACACATTCCACACTCCCAGGACCGGTGACGTAATCCACAGAAGCACTGTCCGTCTCGCTCTTGTTGCCTTGGTGACTGAGTAACTAAACAAGTACTGGCACTTCGGAATGGGCGAAGCCGGAGACTGGGAATGGGGAGGGGGGGATTCTGAGCCCAAACACTCCAGTGCCAGCCTACAATTAGAGTGCACATGGAATACCGAGCGGAGCAGGAAATTAAAGGCGGGAGGTAAACGATATCTGCAGACCTCTGAGGCGACACGTGGAGGAGACACTCTCGGAGTCCGAGCCCACATCACACAGACACATGATGAGTGGGAGGGAGAGGGAGAGAAGGATGACTAGGGGTGGGTGGGAGTAATTTCCCCCCGGAGTGGTGTGCTCCGTCACTGCCTATTGTTCTGAAGCGAGCGGGATTTAAACCGGCGTGGATGTTTATCCCCCGGAGCGAGAGATGGAGATCCAGCTGAAGCACACGCGCTCCGCCTCCGCCCGCAGACAATACAGAGCAGCAGAGAGGGACTGATTATAGATGGGGCACGAGTTGGGCATCGCGCCATCCGCATGCCAGACGCCAATCCACTGGCGGCAGAGCCGTGGTGTCCTGATGGATGGCTGGTGGCACAGTGATGGCAGGCTGGAGCAGCGAGGAGGAGGAGCAGCTGTATAATCAACACTGCTGCAGCTTAATGACACAGACGCTCCGCAGAACAGGCCTACAGGGTTCCACAGGGGTTCTTTAGTAAAGGCAATAGTCCTACTCAGAACCCTGAGTTCTATAGAGAACCAATAGCATGCAGAGGTGGTGAAAGGGTTCCTCAGACTGATGGAGCATGTTCTGTTGGAAACACGCAGCAGATTAAACGGGTTACAGAAATAAAGTACCTATAATTAAATCAGAGAGATTCCCACCTTCCCATTCCTCCACCGCATTCCACATCCAGAATTCAGTAGTCCTCCCCACCATCAGTCTCAAATGAGCGTCCTGTTTACTCATCCTACATACACTAGCTAGGGGGCTGCTGTGCTAAAGGCTAAATGAAGGCTAAAGGCTAACTGATGGCTAAAGGCTAACTGATGGCTAACGGCTAACTGAAGGCTAACGGCTAACTGAAGGCTAACGGCTAACTGAAGGCTAAAGACGAACTGATGGCTAAAGGCTAACTGAAGGCTAAAGGTGAACTGATGGCTAACGGCTAACTGAAGGCTAAAGACGAACTGATGGCTAAAGGCTAACTGAAGGCTAAAGGTGAACTGATGGCTAAAGGCTAACTGAAGGCTAAAGACGAACTGATGGCTAAAGGCTAACTGAAGGCTAAAGGCTAACTGAAGGCTAATGGCTAACTGAAGGCTAAGGGTTAACTGAAGGCTAAAGGCTAACTGAAGGCTAAAGGCTAACTGTAGGCTAAAGGCTAACTGAAGGCTAAAGGCTAACTGTAGGCTAAAGGCTAACTGTAGGCTAAAGGCTAACTGGTAACAGTCTTTGATTACTGTGAGAGTGTGGTGACTCCTCCTGCTCCTCAGTACCAGTCTGGACTAACGGTACCTCAGACTGTCAGTGCAACACCATAGAACCAGAGCTAGGGCAGTACACAGGCCCCCTGTGACGGACAGAACCTCTACCAGCACCAACGAGAACGACCCTGCAGCAGCTTCTGCCTCGCTATTCTATGTGACTATCAGGCTGTGCCTCATTAGTTAATTAGTTAATTGGCTGATTAAGTCGTTAATTAATCAGTGCACTAGTTCACTCTGTACTGTAGGACTGTGGCACAGGCTGACGTGGACACTGCTGGACCCGCTGTGGTGTCATGGTGAAAGTGCAGGTTCTAAATGTTCTACAGGCGTGTGGGTTTTGCGTGGTACTGTGTATATCCGTTACACTGAGTGTGTAAATCCGACGCCAGCTGTGTGTTTCACCCTGCTGAGTACCTGGCAGTTATTCAGGCATTCGGGGGTCCGGGTGGGTGGGAGGTGTGGGTTCGGGGGTCCTGATAATCACAATAACTGTTCACAGCTGCAGAAGCTTGGTGAATGATAGGAGAGGGCTGAGGAGCAGAACCAGAACGCTGGAGGTGGGAATGAGGAGGAGGCTAAGAAGATAGAGACGGCTGGAGGGAGAGACTCGGGGGGGGTTCGCAGACCCCCAGCACAGGACCACTCTGACGTCTTCTTGAGCCTGAAGACCCAGTTACAGTCCTGAGGAGCCTCGTTCCTGAGTGAGGGGTTAATGAAGGCACGGTGGGGACGGGAAAACCCTGAACGGGGCAGTACAGGAAGCCCTGCATCCCTCAGATCTGAGATTCCTTATCACGCAGGTTCGGTATTCCGAGCCATCTCCACCCAGACCGAGGACCATCCGTAGTGTATCCATGAGCCTGCTGCGGACAGCTGTTCAAAACCTCTGGAAGTCATTCTGTGTCGCAGACGCAGAGATCATATCAGGACCCACGGGTTCGGGAGCGCTCCACAGAACATGCCGGATCAAAATTCCAGTCCAGAAGTATTTAAATACCAGTATCAGTATTAATACTGACCGGTACTCAAATACCAGTATCAATATTAATACTGACCGGTACTCAAACATCAGTATCAGTATTAATACTGACCGGTACTTAAACATCAGTATTAGTATTAATACTGACCGGTACTCAAATATCAGTATCAGTATTAATACTGACCGGTACTCAAATATCAGTATCAGTATTAATACTGACCGGTACTCAAATACCAGTATCAGTATTAATACTGACCGGTACTCAAATACCAACATCAGTATTAATACTGACCGGTACTCAAATATCAGTATCAGTATTAATACTGACCGGTACTCAAATATCAGTATCAGTATTAATACTGACCGGTACTCAAATATCAATATCAGTATTAATACTGACCGGTACTCAAATATCAGTATCAGTATTAATACTGACCGGTACTCAAATATCAGTATTAATACTGACCGGTACTCAAATACCAGTATCAGTATCGGTATCGCCCGGACTGGTTCAGTGCTTAATTGGTTCTGTAAGTTGATGGACGGTGGAGAACGCGCTGTATGTGTTCCGGTATTGAATGGTCCCTGCAGAAAAGGGTTCTATATCACTTAAAGGGTTCTGCTATAGTAACAACAGAGGAACCTTTTTATCGCTGCATGAAAAGGGGTTTTAGGTTAATGGAGAATGTGCTGTAGAAGGTTCTACATGGAGCTTTTTTAAATGTTCCATGAAGAACCCTCTAATGAACATTCCGGTAACACTGGCACGACACACAGAACCCTTCCTTTCATAGACACCTTCATGGTTCTATAGAGAACCTTTGATGTACCGTTTTATATGTGCAGCAGTAACAGCAGAGCCTGTTGGGTGCGGTATAGAACCATTTCATCACATCCTCTATCAGTCTAAAGAACCATTTCATCCCCTAACCCTAGAACTCAGAACCACTGAAGGTTCTAAAGAACTGATCCTTTTACCATGTAGTGAATCACCATGAGCTCATCACTTGTTGAGCTAAATCCTGAATACCTCGGTTCTAGATCTATTGCAGGCTCTGCATCTTGTATCGACTGTAGAGTCTGTATCTAGGTTCCGTGGCAGATCAACAGGAAGTCTCCGGAGGAACCGTATGAGTATGTGAACCTCGTCGATTGATGAGAAGCCGGTCAGTGAATCATCAGAGCGAGGGGCAGGAGGCTGCAGGAGAGCGGCTCTGTGTGGTCATCCCAGTCAATCATTAAACAGACCGCCTGAACCTTGACCCCCAACACGGCCGAGCAGGGTGTCACAGCGCCGACCGAGGTCCACCGTGCTCAGGGACCAGGTATCAGCGCTGGGCTGATATCAGGAACACGGTGCTGCATCAGACACTGGAGGGTCAAAGGCCTGTGAGTCAGACCCACTCCGGTCACACATCCACACGGCGTCATGTGACGTTCTGCTGCAGTTGCGGTTCTGATGTTCTACTGTTAGTTCCTCATCCTAAATAAAGCTTCAGTTAAAAACAGCCTCGGGTCACCCCCTCACTTTCCACTACCGGCCTCAGACCGCCCGCGGGGGGCGTCAACAGGAGGCTCACAGGAGGCGCAGCGCTTCAGCTTCAGACCGGTGAGCTGCGTGCCTGACGGCCTCCTCCCTCCATCCTTTAACAGTAGTACCGCTACACCACCTCCACCCACCGCTGACCATCAGTCACTCCACGACCTCCACCATTCCCAGAGTCCTCAGAACCACAACAACCCTCCACCTGTGGGCATGTAGCTAACACGGGCTAATGGCTAACAGCTAACCTGGCTAGTCAACAAACTGACTGTATCTGGGAGAGCTATAAGAGGAGAGAAGAGAGGAGGAGAGGAGGTGAAGAGAGGAGAGGAGAGGAAAGTAAATGAGAGGAGAGGAGAAAAGGAAAAGAGAGGAGAAGTGGAGAAGAGAAGAGAAGAGAAGAGAAGAGAAGAGAGGAGAAGAGAAGAGAAGAGGTGGGAAAAGAGAGGAGCGGATAAGAGGAGAGGAGAGGAAAGATGGGGAAGAGAGGAGAAAAGGAGAGAAGAGAAAAGGAGAGGTGAGGAGAAGATGAGAATAGAGGAGATGAGACGAGAAAAGAGAAGAAAAGAGAAGAGAGGAAGAGAGGAGAGGAGAGGAGAGGAGATATGGGGAAGAAAAGAGAAGAGAGGAAGAGAGGGGAAGAGGAGAGGAGAGGAGAGGAGAGGAGAGGAGAGGAGAGGAGATATGGGGAAGAAAAGAGAAGAGAGGAAGAGAGGAGAGGAGATATGGGGAAGAAAAGAGAAGAGAGGAAGAGAGGAAGAGAGGGGAAGAGGAGAGGAGAGGAAAGAGGGGAAGAGAATAATAACTGAGCTGCGCATGCGCGCCTGGTCGAACTGTCCGGTTTCGGTATGGGCGGTACCGTACGGTGCAGGTACTGACCTTCCAGGAAAGTGGACTTGGATAGGTCCCTGCGGTCCTCTGGGAAACATTCCAGGAGCTTTTTGAAGAGTCGGCCCAGATCCGAGTAGCTCCGGTGCAGATACAGGACGTTCCTGTCGGACCACTCCGTCCGGAGCTCGAAGAACTCCTCCTCCTCTCCTCTGCCGCTGATGATGAGCCTCCGGACCCCGTTCACCCAGCAGTCCTTCACGAACATGTTCACCAGAGAGGTTCCCTCAAACACCGCCGAGGCCATGCCTCAGTCCAGCATGGTGTCCTGGCAGAGCTGCCCTGGCAGAGGAGCCGGCCCGAGCAGGGGCACGGAGCCGAGTCGAGCCCGGTCCGGGGCCGGAGGGGCAGCTGGAGGAGGAGCAGCGGGAGGAAGAGAAGGTTGTTGACAGCTCGCAGCTCAGACGGCGCTCCTAAATATGGCAGCGTCTCCGCGCCTCCTCATCGCCTCCTACCAGACTCTCAGATCCGCGGGCTGCTCTGAGAACTTCTCCTCCTGGTGGGAGCTCTGGGCTCCTGCGGGGTCTCTCCGCCCAGCCTGAGGAGGAGGAACATGCGGCGTTCGGCCGGTCAGCTTTAGGACGGTGTCCAGTCCGTTCTGGGTCCACTGTAAACTCTCTCTCCCCGTTAGCTCAGAACTTAGTCAGAATACACCCGTATTCGGGCCAGCCCCGCCCCGCTGCGCTGCGATTGGCTAGTAGTTCGAACTCACAGGCAGTCCAACAAAACTAACGGGGACCTAACGGATAATAAATAAACACTCTAATAAACACTCTAATAAACAAACAAACACTCTAATAAATAAATAAACACTCTAATAAACAAATAAACACACAAATAAACAAATAAACACACAAATAAACACTCTAATAAACAAATAAACACTCTAATAAACAAATAAACACTAATAAACAAATAAACACTCTAATAAACACTCTAATAAACAAATGAACACTCTAATAAACAAACAAACACTCTAATAAATAAATAAACACTCTAATAAACAAATAAACACTCTAATAAACACTCTAATAAACAAATAAACACTCTAATAAACAAACAAACACTCTAATAAATAAATAAACACTCTAATAAACAAATAAACACACAAATAAACACTCTAATAAACAAACAAACACTCTAATAAACAAATAAACACGCGAATAAACATTCTAATAAACAAATAAACACTCTAATAAATAAATAAACACTCTAATAAACAAGTAAACACACAAATAAACACTCTAATAAACAAATATACACTCTAATAAACAAATAAACACACTAATAAACACTCTAATAAACAAACAAACACTCTAATAAACAAATAAACACACAAACAAACACTCTAATAAACAAATAAACACACAAATAAACACTTTAATAAACAAATAAACACTTTAATAAACAAACAAACACTCTAATAAACAAACAAACACTCTAATAAATAAATACACACACAAATACACACTCTAATAAACACACAAATAAACACTCTAATAAACAAATAAACACACAAATAAACACACAAATAAACACACAAATAAACACTCTAATAAACAAATAAACACACAAATAAACAAATAAACACTCTAATAAACAAATAAACACACAAATAAACACTCTAATAAACAAATAAACACACAAATAAACAAGTAAGCACTCGAATAAGCAAATCAACGGTCTAACCACCCCTCCCACGCCCCGTCCCCTGAGCTACGGTTCGCAGTAGTTCGCAGTGGCACGCGGTCTTACGAGCGAATACAGGGGACAAACGAAACAAACAAACAAACAAACATAAACAAGTAAATAAGACTTTCAGGGACCGTGTGCACTGCCAGTCACTAAGGTCTACCCACGCGGTCAAGCCCCGCCCCCTTCTAACGAACCGAGCACGGGTTAGGGTTATATACTAGTAAATAAATAAACAATGAACACCTTAAATAAACAAGTAAACAACAAACAGCACAGCGCGTGAGCGGGAGCCAACCTAGTAGCCAATCGTAGCTCAGCAGCAGCGCGGTTTGTCGGAAAACGGGTGGGTCACCCCGAGCCCCGCCCCCTGCACTGCTATGTAAGGAATGTGGCAGCGCGCTCGTGGTGGAGAGATTCAGACACCACTGACTCACATCCGCCACAGGAGCCGCTCACAGCAGGGCTGGTGTGTGGAGGGGAGAGGGTTCGGACCGGTGTGTGGAGGAGACAGTTCAGACCGGTGTGTGGAGGGGACAGGGTTCAGACCGGTGTGTGGAGGAGACAGTTCAGACCGGTGTGTGGAGGGGACAGGGTTCAGACCGGTGTGTGGAGGAGACAGTTCAGACCGGTGTGTGGAGAAGACGACAGGTTTCGAGGTGGTGCGGGAGAAAGCCGGTTCGGACCGGTGTGTGGAGAAGACGGTTCGGACCGGTGTGTGGAGGAGACGGTTCGGACCGGTGTGTGGAGGAGACGGTTCGGACCGGTGTGTGGAGAAGACGGTTCGGACCGGTGTGTGGAGGAGACAGTTCAGACCGGTGTGTGGAGAAGACGGTTCGGACCAGTGTGTGGAGGAGACAGTTCAGACCGGTGTGGTTTTCACACAGTAACAAATTAGAACAGGAGGTGAGGTGGAGAATCTGTGCCTCACGGTGCGGCCAACCTTTCCCAAACAGGATATGACATCAGACCAAGCAGCCGCACAAAGATATCACTTAGGCCTCACAGTTCTATTAACCGTGTGACATCACACCCCGCACTGAGACAGGAGACAGGAGAAGAGAGGAGAGGAGAGGAGAAGGGAGGTGAAGAGGAGAGGGAAGGTGAAGAGGAGAGAGGAGAGGAAAGGGGTGAGAGGAGGGTAGAGGAGAGAGGAGAGGAGAGGGGAGGAGATGAGATGAGATAGGAGAGGAGATAGGAGATGAGATAAGAGGGGGGAGGAGAGGAGAGAGGAGAGGAGAGAGTAGAGGAGAGGGGTGAAAAAGAGAGAAGAGGGGAGGAGAGGTGGTGAGAGAGGTGTGGATAGAAGAGGGGAGGAGGGGAGATCTGGAGTTGGTACCAAGAGGAGTTCTGAGGAGCAGCACCACACAGGAAACCTTTGGGTTCTGTAGAGAACAGTGTGTATTGATGAATGGAGCGTAGAGAACCGCACCTAAGCACACCAGGTACCGGGTGGTCCCTAACAGACCGTCTGAGCAGGAGCTGTGGGAACGACCGGGGCACTGGTCCGCGGTGTTGCCTGACCGGCTCGGCGGTTGCAGGAGCACTGGCTAGAAAGCCGGATGTAGAAGAACATCGGTTCTGAAGGTTCCTTCTGAAGACTGAACGCAGAAGAAGTCCGGTCAAGGCCTTGAGCTGTCCTTACTGTCCGACCGTGTGGACGCTCACCGTCAGAGAACCTCATTACACCCCGTCGTATTCCTACTGACCGCAGAGAGGACGAGGCCCATGCCTACGGAGCGCCGTCATTCACACAGGGGTGTGGACGGACCGCACCAGCGCCGAGACGGAGGGTGCGGAGTATGAGTGACTGCCACTCCCTCAGGAGCAGCTGATCTCCTAATCCTGCTACTCAGCCATGACCTCACTCTGCTCTGTAGACACCTAGAACCAGTGTTCTCCATGACAGCAGCTAGACTGCAGGTGGATCTAGGAATGACCCTAATGTGACCCTGACGTCATCCTAACCTGACCCTAACGTTACCCTAACGTTACCCTAACGTGACCCTGACGTGACCCTGACGTGACCCTGACGTGACCCTGACGTGATCCTAACGTGATCCTAACGTTCTCCACTCCATCTGAAATGACTTCCAGCTGGTGTGCATCATGATATCAGAAGGTTCTCATTTTGAGTCTTGGTTCCTCTCATTGTCCTTCAGGAGGTCCTCCTCTTGACTCCTCTCGGTGCTTCTTCCCCGTTTCCTCCTCTTGGTCTTAGGGAGGCTCTCGTTTTGAGTCTTGGTTCTTTGTGTTCTTTTCTCAAGCTCTGGTGGAGGTTCTTGGTTCCTTTTGGTGTTTCTTCTTTCGGATTGTACCGAGCTTCTCATTTAGAGTCGTGGTTCTCCTCTGTTTTTATCTCCGGCTCTTAGGGAGGTTCTACTTCCGAGTTTTTTTTTGTGTTCCATTCTCATGCTGTAGGGAGGTTCCCCCTTCAGGGATTGGTTCTGCACCTGGTTCTTCATGGGTCCAGCTGGCGCTGAGAACAGTATGGGTTATTACTGTCTCAGCCGAGAATCCTTTCCACATTCACACTCCTAAAAAGAGGGTTCTTTAGGGTTCTTTAGCGAAGGGAGGAACCTGCACGCGTCAGTGTTAGTTTGCATGGTGAATGGAGGTTGAGGTTGATGAACTGTGTGTGAATATGGTTCTGCTATTGTCATAATGTCAGATAATGAAAGAACCACAGACAGCATGTTCTCCATCTGAGCCAGCTCGTCAGGAGGACAGGAGTGGTGATGAGGTTCCTGTTGTTTCTCTGTGGAGGAGTAAATAAGCTGTAAATAAGCTCCGCCCCCATCCTGTGTAGTTAGCTACGCTACTTACTTGGAGCTAATGCTAGTGGCTAAGGTTCCCTGTACTAGATACCGGCTTTCCATCTGGACACCAACACACAGTAGATTAAAGTAGTCGGATTGTTTTTGGTTCTGGAGAGATTTTGGTTCTAACGGTTCAGCGAGTCCGCGGTGGAACTTCCTCGGCACCACCATCAGGATGTGTAGGAGTATGAATGTGTGAAATGAGGCCGAAACGTCAAGCGGCACAACCAAAACCAAAGGACTTTTATTTTGACATGCTTTATATGAAGGACGGTTCAGAGTAGGGCATCATAAAGAAGACCCCGACTGACCGCCATGGACCGAAACGTCAGGCGGTACAACCAGGAAGTCATGTGGTGCAACTGGACCAGCTTTAAAACCACTAGCTGTATTTGAGGTTCACCCCGATATTAATGCTAATAAATCAAAATGCACATCACACCGCATTCACACCGGGGCGGTTTAACTCTGACCCAAATTAACGAGTCGGAGCGGAACCAGCTGAAGAACCTGGGTTCTATTAGTTGAAAAGGATCTGTGTGTAGCTCAGCTATTCAGAGTTCTGGCCTGTCGCTCAGGCTGATGGACAGCAGACCGAGCTCTAGAACGGTGGTTCTGTAAACCTCACCGACCCAACACAACACATCCCACCTCCAGAGAGCGGGTTCTTAGTTCTGTTCCAGAGAGCGGGAGGAAAGCTGCCACGTCCTTACCACACATCAGGAAATGAAAACAGACGGGGTTGATGGGGGTGTTGGTGGGAAGCCCCGCCCCCTCCCAGCTGACTTTTCCCTTGAAAGTGGGGCGTTCCAGCGGCGCTGATCTGGAGAGCACTCAGAGCGGAGCGTCTGCTGAGCTCATCGTCCACGGCATCGTGTTTCCACATTACGGGTCTCACCAGCCATTAGCGGACCACACTCGGACAGCAGCTCGGTAATCCCACAGGACGCCCAGCGCACGTGGGGACCGCCCCAGCGCTCCCGGGGTGGACGAGACTCGGAGGAGCAGCAGCGTCATTCTGAAACTCCATTCAGCTGGACAGGGAAATCTGAACGGACCACACAGAGCTCCTGCAGGTTCCGGGAAACAGCACCAGTGAAGAACTATTCCAGGGCTCTGCCTAGTAGGGTCCAATCAGCACTGTACACCGGGCCCGGTGCTGCGCGCTGACCGCGTGTGACCACCTCTAAACACACTTCACTATCCTGATACAGCAGAGCCTGGAATACCGCAGCTCTCCGGCATTAGCTCCAGAACTCCGCTGGCCTTCAAATCAGCCTACAGAACCTCGGGTCCGAATCAGCCCGTCAGCTCACCGCTCCTTCTGCAAACCTCCATAGCCCTGGAGATCAGCCCCTCTCTAGGTTTGCTCCTCGCCGTTCCCAGGTCTGATGGCCTAAATCTCTCCCGGTATTCAAAATCCTCTAGAACCTAAACTCCTCCTCTGTCTGGGCGGTTCTGGTTCTGGGACATCTGGGATGTTGGTGTTTCCTCCCATGAGCTGGATTGGATTGAGCTCAGGACTTTGTCTTCTTTAACGGTTCTCTGGTAGAACACCTTGTGTGCTTAAGGCTGCTCTCCTGCTGTCCCACGTTCTCCTGAGATTCAGTCCATGGACAGATGTTCTCCAGATGTTCTCCTTTAAAATTTGCTGGTATAATTCAGAACTCATTGTTGGTTTGGGTTCTAGTGGACCTGATTTAGTCCAGTCCAGTCTGAGCGAAGATGCTCTCGCCCCTCGGAGCGGGACAGATGCTGCACGCAGGGCCCAGTATCCCCCGACCCATGTGGAGTTAGGGTCCATCATGAATCCTGCGTTCCAGCCGGGGCTTGATGGATGTCACACTGAGGAGCGTGTTTATGGAATGCTGGGCAGCCCGTGCGTCCACAGGCCACAGCTCCGGCGCTAGCCGGCTACGCTAGGAGGAGAACGGAGCAGAAGCCTGATCAGAGGACAGTCCCAGCTCGGAGAGGCGTCCTCCAGACGACCACAGCCAGGGAATATATGTGATCTTCATATCCAGCCGTGCCGCCTCGTCCTTGTGGGGGACGGGGGGCTGTAACGCGCAGTACGCTCCCGGCGCAGACAGGCGGAGGTGAAGGTGGAGGTGAAGGTGCAGATATGAATGAGATTAAATAAGCACAGTATAAAACTCCACTGTGTTCAGGACACGGCGATGTTTGCTGTGCAGCTCTGATTGAAGCCGGGGAATAGAGGACAGCCCTACGGTCACCACGTCGCAGCCTCGGATTAAAGGAGAGGCAGCGTTCCATGCGGAGCTCCAGCTGAGTCTAACCCTTGGTCACAGCTATCACCAGATACACACGGTCAGGAGTTTGAGCACCTCTGGTCACACCCCCTCAGGTAACCTGCGTTTCAGTAACGACGGCTCTTCATGTTCCACACTGCCCCCGTGTGACCCAGGGAACAGCCGCTGCTGAGTGGGTCGCTGACGTGTGCACAGAGCTCGGTTATGGTTATGACCTAACACCGGTCAGTCAGAGTCTGGCTGTGTTTATAAATAGCCGGGTCTGAGCGCCGACTCACGCTCAAGTGTCAGTGAGTCATGACTGCTGTGGCCAGTGAACCCACAGACACGGCGTGGGTGTCTTCTCAGCGCCGCCAGCAAGCGTCTCAGTCCACGGTCAACAAGGAGACAGCATCACACGGGCTGTTCCAGACCCCCGAGTGAACTCCCCCGATCTCCTCCTAACCGGATCTATATGTTTAGAGAAGGCTCGCTCACTGCAGGACCAGCAGACTCCTGCTCTCTCCTCTACTGTCGTCCAGACTCCTGCAGGAGAAATGGGGGGAGGTAGCTCAGAAAGCCCCTCTGATACTGTATAAATAACCATGAGCTCATCTAAACGCTACGTAAGGTTCCACCTTCGCTAATGGAAAGACAAATAGAGGCAGGGTCGACGCGTGGTGAGACATCAGAGTCAGGGTTTACGCACGCTGAGAGATCAGAGTCGGGGTATCCGCGCGGTGAGACATCAGAGGCAGGGTTTAGGCTAGCTGAGAGATCAGAGTCGGGGTATCCGCGCAGTGAGAGGTCAGAGTCGGGGTATCCGCGCAGTGAGAGGTCAGAGTCGGGGTATACTTGTGGTGAGAGATCAGAGCCGGGATTCCAGAGGGAACGCTGTATCCCACCTTTCTCCTCTTTTCCTCCCCAAAGCTTCTCCTACAGCGAAGACGAGTCTGAGGACCGCTAACATCAGCCACACGGCCTCTTCCCACGTACAGGTACAGACCTCAGAGAGACCGAGAGAACACGAGGTGTAGCACCGGGACAAACAGTGTAGAGGGGTGTAGAGGGGTGTGGAGGGGTGAAGAGGGGTGTAGAGGGGTGAAGAAGGGTGTAGAAGGTGTAGAAAGGTGTAAAAGGTGTAAAGCGGTGTAGAAGGATGTAGAAGGGTGAAGAAGGGTGTAGAGCGGTGTAGAGGGGTGTAAAAGGTGTAGAAGGGTGTAGGAGGGTGTAGAGGGGTGTAAAAGGTGTAGAAGGGTGTAGAGGGGTGTAGAAGGGTGTAGAGCGGTGTAGAAGGATGTAGAAGGGTGTAAAAGGGTGTAAAAGGGTGTAGAGCGGTGTACAAGGTGTAGAGGGGTGTAGGAGGGTGCAGAGGGTCTTGCAGCACAGCAGACAGCTGCACAGTTCACCCATACAGGCAAAGCCTGGAGCTCAGAGACTACCCCGTCTGACGCCGTGTCCTGTAGGGGACACAGACCGAGTTTAGAGGAGGCCATGTGCTGAAGGAGTGCTCATCCCCCTCTCCATTGTCTCCCGTCTCCTCCACCCGCTCCCATCCCTAAACCCCGTAAACCCTTCCTGTCAGACAAACCCAAAGAAAGGGAGGCAGAAGAATGGAGGCATCTGTCCGAGAACAAAGCACACCTGCAGCCTCTCCTCGCTGCCCAGGCCGCTCCTCCGTGCTGGAAGCGAGGGAGGCCATAACTCTGAGCCTCTCCACCTCCTCCGACCCGCACACAAAGCCCAGCGAGGGGGAGAGGAGAGAGCGATGGGGAATCGATGGGAGCCGGCGGGGCCGTGGGGCTTTAACGGGCTGTAATGGACTGTGGTTGGAGTTTAGGAGCAGCTGGACTCCATGTTTTATGGTCCTGCCATTCTCCGTCTGCAGACCGGGAGACACGGAGGAGCGGCAACTCATCACAACGGGCCGAGCCGAGCCGGCAAAGAGAAGGATGTTCTAATATTCCGGAGAAATCCGCCTGGGACGAGGGGGCGCGGCTCGGAGCCGGATCGTAAAACAGGGTAATGCAGATGGTTCTCCACCCCAGCTCTGGAACCATCACGGTGGGCCTGGGGACGCAGGCCTGGTGGACGCAACACTCTGCACACAGATCAGCCAAATCCAGTCTACTACAGCAGGTTTCTGGTTCTAGATTGAAACAAGCTGTTCTCCCTGTGTTGGTGATCAGGAATAATCAGATGAGCTCTGCTCTGATTGGCTGGTTTACAGTGAGACCCCACCCACATTGATCACACAGAAGCACCATGTGGATACAGACTAGATAAAACTAACCTCTGTGTAAATAAGCTCCGCCCTCATACTATGTAGTTAGCTATGCTAGTTACTAGGCGCTAATGCTAGTCGCTAGCGTTCCCTGTGCTAGCTACTGGCTCCATCTGGACACCAACACACAGTAGAGTAAAGCTGATCCTCACTATGGAGCTCTCAGTTTAAAATGATCTGCTCCAACCGGCACACACGGATACAATCACACAGCAGGGCTGCTACTTACAGGCTGCTGTTGGGGTGGTGGTGCTAATAAAGGTGGAGCTGCTCCTCTCTTCAGTCTCTTCAGGGTCAGACGCTGAGCGGAGCTGCTCCATATTGTCCAGAGAGGTTTGGGAAGCTGTCCGGAGTGGAATGTGCAGACTGCAGGATTAAAGGTGTTCCGGGATCCTGTTAAAGATGTGGAGCTGGAGTTCCTGTTCTCCAGCTTGTGTTGGGAATTCTCTGTTCCACCTTAAATGGAGCTGCAGGACGTTCTGGTTCCTGTACCAGCTGCAGTATTTAAGGTGGAGCGGAACATTGGATTAGGAAGCTGGTGAACAGGAAGAACTCCAGCCTGGATTAAAGATGAACATCCACCATGTCCCGCTGACAGGTGGGATCCTCGGGAAGGGAATGGAAGAGTGCTGATCTCCCCTTCCCAGCCTGGAACGCTGGAGTTCTCCACCTAGTCCACCATGTTGGTTCTGTAGCTCCGGTGTGGCTGTATGTGAATGTTGGGGTGTGAATATTAATGAGTCTGTCCTATAACAGTTCAGGATTTTGGAATCGTCCCGTTTTCCCGTCCTCTTTAGGAAACGCAGGATTGGGATTTGAAGGAGGAGCAGTGCTGGAGGTTCACGGTATGTCCGTTAGCAGTAGAACACCACAGCGGCGGCACCGTGATGCTCTGGTGTAGGTTCTAATAGTCATTAGGAGGAAGTCTGAGCAGAGCCGACTCAGCGTCGCGGCGGCAGACAGGAAGTCACGAGGAGCGAGACTGTGGAAGGAGGCGGTGATCTACTCCTCATCCTGGGGGAGCGGGCGCTCCTCTAATGGAACCGGTAACGGTGGCGGCTGCTGGTACCGGTCTGAGAGAGAGAGCAGACTCTCGCCCACTCAGACCAGCACTGAGCCCAGGTGGCCACACCCCTGTGAAGGTGAACACTGTGTGTGTTAAGGTACTGATGTGGCGTATTAGAGACTGAACGTACCCAGCGTGTTAAGGAGCGACTGCATCCGTACGTGTGTGAGTCTCTGCACGTGTTTCTCACTTTGTATTCCGTATCAGTGTTGGGTTTAGTGTTAGTGGTCATTTCAGTGTCAGTGAATTCTGTGTTAGTGGTTTCAGTGACACATCTGTGTCTGATCCACTCACACCAGCACGACACACACACTCACACCAGCACCACACACACACTCACACCAGCACCACACACACACTCACACCAGCACCACACACACTAACACCAGCACCACACACACACTCACACCAGCACCACACACACTAACACCACCACCACATCAGTGTCACTGCAGTGCTGAGAATGATCCACCACCCACATACTACCTGCTCTGTGGTGGTCCTGTGGGGGTCCTGACCATTGAAGAACAGGGTAATACAGTACACAGAGAAACAGATGGACTACAGTCTGGACCTGTACACCTACAGAGTGTCCTGTGTGGGCGGTGGAGGTGATGGAGTGAAGGTGTAGTTTAACCCCACACGGTGTGATGAACCGAGCCCCTCTCCCGGAGCTGTGGCTGATTAGGGCGGGTGTGCGAGGCCGACTCTGAACAGAGAGAGATTATTTTGGGCCTTGGAGGGAAACGTGGTCTCTATGGCCTTCCGCTCACCGTGCCTGGGTGTTGGGGGAATTCCGTGTCAGTCATTTAGAAACACGCTGAGGTCTCTCACTTCCTGTTCGGATCTCTATACCCGACCAGTCCAGATTTCTAAGTAGAGCTGCAGTACGGCACGCCCCTCGCGCCCCGGTGAAACCCTGCTGCCTGAAATTCCCCCTTCGGAGAAAGAGCAGTGGAGGTTTCAGATCCGGGGAAATTCGTTGGAAACGCACAGTGAGCAAACGCAACACAGAGCCACCAGCTCATCAACATCCAGGGACAGCTTAGACCGAGTATCTACTGCGGCTTTACAGTCAGGCAGCCTCTGCTGCCCCCTGGTGGCCGCTTACTGCCTACACCGGATAATTAAGACTACCATGGAGGTGAAGGTGTTCGGAAAGTTTAAGAAAAAAAATCTTAAATGTTTTTACCTTAACTCCAATTTTGAGAAAAAAGTCCTTATCCTTTAAATACTTTATCTTGATTTGTTTATTAGTAGTAAATATTATATTAATAATTAATATTTATTATTAGCTAATGCAGTATTTATTAGTTTTTCCCTATTCCTAGGAATAATTCCAAGCGTCATCCCTGAAATCATTATGTTCCTAAACGTTCCTCACACCGGTCCTAGGCTAAACATTAGTCGCCTCCAGACTCCAGCTCAGCTCAGACCTCCTGAGCCTCTGAAGTTTATCCCTAAGATACCGCATGTGATTCCTGCCGCTCACCAGACAGGTAAGACACACCTCTGTATACACAGCCAGCCTGGACGCCGGTTCCTCCTAGCACAGACGCGGGAGATGTTCTGGATAGTGAGTGGCGGTCCTGTCCGGAACACAGAGGAGAGTTCAAACCAGGATTAACCCTCTGCATCCGTCAACTCCCACTCCGGAATACAACCAGCCTCTTAACCGGGAAAAGACACCTACCACCACCAGACCGCACGGTGGAGCGACATGACGGAGCCTGGGGAGAAGAGGAGCTGGGCTACACAGGGGACACTTCTCTACCAGGTATTTAACCAGGAGAACACACAGGTGTACGTACATACACAGTACGCTCTAGATATACGGGTTCCTGTGCCTATGGGTTCCTGTATATACGGGTTCCTGTGCCTATGGGTTCCTGTGCAGGACAACTCCTTCAAAGCTCTCAGAGTTCATCGTGCGGCGCTTCTCACGTGTTTGGCTTCCGAAGTCTCTCGGGAATCCACCAGGTCCCGGAGTACACCTGCCCTTCATACCTGAACATGTTCCCGGTGTTCCCGCTCTACACCTACTCCGGAGAAAACTGACCCAGGAGTGCTAGCAGTAGAGGAAACGTGGAGAACGGTGCTGCGCTAGGACATTCTTCATCAGGATCTGGGAGACAAACGAGTTTCGTGGTTACTGTGGTGGTCTTGGACTGGGCTCTGCTCACGCTCTCCTCTCAGCGCTGGGTCCACGGTGCCGTGAGGAAGATCTGGTAAGGCCAGACGACCCGGAAGGGTTCTGTGAGCCTCTAGCAGAACCTGGAAGGTACACCTGAGTCACAGCAACAAGATGTGCATCAGGTTCTGGAGTTCTGCACACCTGCACGCTGCAGCGCTCGCTCCTTAAGGCCGCCTGTGTTCGTCTGCACTACCTGACCCTCACCGAGCTCCGCCTGCCTTCCATCAACACCTAGACCAGGGGTCCTCAGATCAGGACCCTGAACCCTGAACCCAGCGGGACTCACTGTTAGCCATGACGCGCCACATACACGCACCAGTTAATGATGGGAGATTAGAGAGTCCAGGACCGGAGCCTGGGCCGAGTCTGTCCGGGTCAGGCCGACGCTCCACTGGAAGAAAGAGATCATCCAAAGATATGAAACATTTTATTATTAAAAAGTCATGATACACTCCATGTGCTGAACTCTGGACGTCTGCCTTCACAACCCAAACCTCTGAGTTTATCGCCTCTCTAAAACCTTTACCCTCCTGCAGGACAGGAGAACGAACACGGACCCCGCATAACAAAACCAGCAAATATTTACAACATGAAATGAACGCCAAGGACTGTACGCTGCCTCCACACGGACTGACTCACAGGGAGGCACTTCAAAACGGGCCGGCTACCTGGGCTTCGCTTGAAAATGGACCGCGGTTCCTCTCGTCGAGGCGGTAGGCTCCCCAGGACGCGAGATCTCAGTTCAGACAAACTCAGGACTGTCCTGCAGAACAGACACGGGCTCAGCTAGCAATGAGCGGCACCTGCGAGACCACCAGGAAACCACAGGTCTCCCATGATCCCACGTCACCAGCTGGAACGACTGCTCTGGCCCTGTGGGTTCTGACGGTGGATCTTGTCTGCTGGTATGTAAGAACCGGACTGGGAACACGTTCCTGGAATTCTGCCTCACCGTATTCAGCTGGTCAGACTTGGGCTGCGCAGAACTAGACAGACAGGGTTCTTAAAGGTCGAAGTGAAGAACTTCCAACAGAAACGGTCCACCAGCTCAGGATCTAGCTAACAGAAAACACTGGTTTATGAAGTACCTAAGGAAGAACCAACAACGAGCAACGTTCTAGCCATCTTCCGCAGATCCATTAGCTCGGCCTTTTGGAATGCGCCGAACTAGGTTCTCGATCACACCCAGCACATCTAAAGACACACGACAGACATAACTCAACTGGAGCCTCAAAGAACAAGGCTGAGGTCTGGCTCGGATCCCAGTTAAGGAACAGAACCAAAGGCTCCTGACAGAACGTGCATGTGCTGACCAGCATCCGCGTCTGCTTCACACAGTACTGGTCTAAATCTGAGATGACGTGTGATGTACCAGGAGAACCAAAAGGCAGCATGAACGCTGGACTCCATAACGTTCCAGAGGTACCTGGACACACGGGCCACAGGGAGAACCACGCGTAATGGACTTCGACTGAGCATCATTCATGCTGCCTTGAGGTCATCCTGAAGGGATTAGCCCGGGCCAGAGTTAGCCGACGAGCTTTCAGATCCACTGGCCAAAAAAAGAACTAGGCTAGCGGTGTCTAACTAGCGCCAGGAGCGTGAGGTATGTGAACGGAACACTTGTGGGATCAAGCCTAAGCACGGTTAGCCACTAGAGATCTGAGGAACAGGAGTCACAGTAATCCACAGTACTAGATAATAATCCAGGGGAGTCAGGTTACTCTTTCTGATCAAGTGCCTTACCACCTTAACGCCTCTACCGGCTGCTCCTGCTGACAGGTCCCCCCTCAAACGTCAACCACATCCCCAGTTAAATAAGTCCAAGCCTAACGACAACCGCAGAGACAAACACCCCGGCTCTGGTGCGAACGAGCACATGTAATTATGGATGAATTATTTACAGTAATAAAAATCAGATATTCTGCCAGCTCTGGAATCAACCAACAAACAGAATCCTCGTAAAACAAAACAGAAGGAGTAAAAATCAAACTCAAGTCCTCAGCGCTTCCAAACAGCCTCAGCTGGACGTCGTTGGTTCGGTCCCGGACCAGCATCACAGCTCTGACTCCCAGTGCTCTAGTGACCAACCCTCCGCCTGCAGATCAGCTTCCCTTAACAGTTCAGCGCCGTCCCCTCCCCACGTTCCTGACAAAGGTCGTCACAGCCTGGAGTGGATCAGGACAGTTCGATCTGGACTGCACTCAACTTATACAGGACAGCAGATCCCAGGAGAAGGACTGGTGTGACCACTGCGCTTCCAGTGGAAGGTCAAAAAAGGTGAAGTCAGAGTTAAAAGGTGAGGAGAGGTCAGATCTTGTCCTGGATGAAGGGGTGCTGCAGGGCCTGGTTGATACTGATGCGCTTGGCTGGGTCCAACATCAGCGTGCCATCCATCAGATCTTTCAGCTGCATCACCTTCTTCCTCTGCTCCTCGGGAAGCCTCTGGCCACCGATCAGGTCTGCCAGCAGGTCCTTCGTGGGGTTAATCGTGCTCATGACGGTCACCTTCTCCTGGAGACAGAGAGAGAACGTGTGTGAGGAGGATGGCGGGCATCACCTTTACCGCAACCAAACATGACAGGCATGTGACCGACCCTTCTCTCAGCCAATCACATCGCCTCTTCCCTGTCAAAGGGGAAATCAGTGATGCCTATTTACACTGAAAAGCCTGAAAGTCTCACCGCATCGAGGTACACCATGCAAAACGTCCCGCAGCTGCTGTCAAACCCCCGAGATGCTCTCAGCAGAACCACGAGCAACAGCAGAGGATGGCATACGGACCGCACTTGTGTGACTGACAGTCTGTTCTACTTTTGCTCTCTAGCAGCTATTAGCTTTAGCATTAGCTCATCTAAGGGAACGTTTTTCCTAGTCCATCAGACATGGGAGCCCTCCACCTTAGCGCCAGTCAGTACCCGACTCTATGGTCCGGTTAATGTAACCCCGGCCCAAAGAGAGCTCAGAGATGCTGCAGGGTGACCTGACCTGAACGAGAAGCTGGGTACACATGACATGACCTTCAGCCTGACCTTAACCTCGGTTTGAGGGAGAAGCGGGAATGATGCAGACTGTGGACACAGATGAGCTGATTGGTGTGGCCCAACAGAGAGCACCTCCACCTGCCAGTGACCGTTCATTCCCGGGCTGGGTGACTATGCCGTGCTACACCAATAAGAGTCACTGGGACTCCTAACACTACACCGGCCTGTAATATGATTAACCTTGTCCGTCGCTCCGGACGAGAGCCTCGGCTAAACGCCAGGGGAAAATATCCAGCCAGCTCTGACTGATATCTGTGTGTAGACCTGGGCTTCAGCCTCGGCTCGGTTTCCACCATGCTCTGGCGGGACTCGGCTGGGTTCTGCAGAGGGGGCGCTCACAGCTCCACACAGTGACTAGAATATATGTGACGAAGTTGAACACACCCTCTCGGTCACTTTGTCCACTTCTATGTACAGGAAGTTCAGGTTCTGGTCAAAGTGTTGATCTTTGAACAAGCCTTTCCGGATCATCTGAGGACACACATGGGAAACACGATTAACGTTAACGGAACACAGGCGGTAAATAAACCAGAACCGCATCCCAAATATAAACTACTGGGGCCGAACGTCCCACAGACCTTGTTGGGCATCTTCCCCTTGACGTCCATGGCGAGTTTGAGCATGTGGTTGTTGGAGGACCCGGGGAACAGGATCTTCCCCGTGTAGAGTTCATACAGCGTGCAGCCCACAGACCACATATCGATGCCATAATCATACAGCTTCCCGATAACTGAGGAGAGAGAGGAAACCAGCGGGAATGACCAACATTCCAACACCCACACATTTACATTCTAACTTCCATAGCAGGGAGAACCGGATCCAGGCTACAGATCCCGACTCCCAGCCAGAGGGAGAGAGGGAAGCCAGCTTACTGATCTCAGGAGCTCTGTAGAACCTGCTGACCAGGTAGGGTGTGATGTCGTTGTCAGCCACGTGGGAAGCCGAGCCGAAGTCGCACAGTTTGAGGATGGTCTTGGACTCGTTTACCTGCCAGGGAACACAGACGGGCACGCCATGAACTCTGTGGGCTCAAAGCCAAACCATTAAACAGAACCGGCATGGGTTAACCTCTTTCCCTCGCGACCGCGAGCCGGCAGGAGCCGGCAGCACAGTGGATGTGGTTTTCGGCTCACCAGTATGTTGTCTGGTTTGATGTCAGCGTGTAGGATGTTGCAGCGCTTCAGAAGCTTCAGGGCCAGAAAGAGCTGCTGGCTGTACGAGCGAACGGCCTTAATGTGGAGCCCCACATCCTTCCCATACTTCTTCAAGACCTCGCGCAGGTTCATGCTGCACAGACAGGAGAAGACAGATTAGAGATCAGCTGGTGGATTAAAACAACATACGGACGAATACCACACCCATAACCACACACCCACATTCAGCCATCTGAGGGTCACATTACAATCCTTATAGCAAGGCTGGTGTTTGGGATCGGCAGTGTGCTGTCGGTACAGACGTCCTTCAGCTGACTCGGTCCACACAGCGCTTCTTAAAGGGACCACCAAAACGTACAACTGCACCTCAAACTGAGAGCTCCATAGTGAGGATCAACTTTACTCTACTGTGTGTTGGTGTCCAGATGGAGCCAGTAGCTAGCACAGGGAACGCTAGCTACTAGCATTAGCTCCCAGTAACTAAACAGTATGAGGGCGGAGCTTATTTACACAGAGGCTCATTTTATTTAGCTTATTTCCATATGGTGTTCCTGTGCAATCATCGGGGGCGGGGTCTCACTGTAAACCAGCCAATCAGATCAGAGCTCATCTGATTATTCATGAAGAACACCAACACAGGGAAACAGCTCGTTTCAATCTAGAACCAAATCATAAGGTGAAAATGGGTGTGAGGAGATGGATTACCTCCACCGACATGCTGTCCTGTAGCAGCACAGAGCCTAACCAACTTAAACCCGGAAACATTCCAACCGTGACGCAGAGAAGGAGCATGTTCTAGCACCCCTTCTACTGTAGCATGGGTTCTGACGGCTCTGATTCGGACCCGACTGGCCTTTCCAGACCCCTTCCTCTCCAACCCACGCTGATATAATACCCGAATGTGTAGTGATGTTAAATTAGATGACCAAATCGAAAGTGTATTCACTAGCGGTGTCTGTACACGCAGTGCAGTACCTCAGAGGCTCAAACACCAGACACAAGTGCTGTTTGTGGTAGAAATGCCTGAAGAGACGCAGGCAGTGGAATTTATCATCGGGGTCGGCGTCGTTGAGCTTCTTCAGGAACTCCAGTTCCTTCAGTCCCGTCTTCTGCCTGAGAGCGGACAGGTCACAACACAAGTCATTTCAAAGCCACAGGACATGAAAGCACTCTGAGCTCCCACAGACCCACAGCACAGTACTCACATGAGCTCGTTGTTCCGAATGATCTTGACTGCCACCTCCTGGCCAGCACGGGCAGTGTCCCTGGCTCGGATAACGTTGCTGAAGACGCCCTGGCCCGTGTAGCCGTAGACGTCGTAGCGTTTATCCAGCATCTCACCAATGTTCACACCTGGTCAAACACACGCGTGTGTAAAGACACTCAGAGCTCCACCATCTAACCACTGGCGTTAGGGAAAGTTATTATACCACAGGGGGCGCCAATCATGTTGGTCTTTTATAAACTGTGGGCTCAGTTGGAAATGGATCAGCTGGGCCTCTTTGGGGGTCTTGCTCGCTCTCTCTTCTCTCCTTTGGGGACTCCCTTCCATCACCTTAACCTGAATGCTACCATGAACATTGGTTAAGCCAGCCGACCACGGCTCAAGGACTGAGCTGGCCCCCTTTCGAGGTGATGTGGTGACTTGGGCTACAACCACGTCGGTCTCTCAGGGGGTCCAACTAAATTTAGACACACCCCTCAATAACGCTTGTGTCTCACGTCGAGGGCATTGTGTCGTTACAGGTCCAGGACCTGCTCATTAAACCCTAGACAGTTCGGTGGCTTGGCTCCATGTGCCAGCTATGACTTGGGCGCTAACTACAGACACGACTGCGTCTGTGGGGGGTGCGGGTGGTGGTATGTGTGTTGGGACTGTTGTTGGGAGCAGGGCGAGCCTGCTGGTGGTAAACCAGCATCCCATCACTGCAGTGATGAACCCTGCCCACCCCGCAGTGAGACATGCTGGACTTACATCTAGCAGACATTCCACACGCTGCCATGTTACACCGCACACGCCGTGATGCCTTTACCCCGCGGCACTAATCGGCAGACAGCCTGTAATCTGATCTGAGACCGCACTGTACAAACCGATCACAGTAAGGTGCTTGTCATGAGGAGCCACTTACGATAGTAGCCTTCAGCGTCCGTCCAGTTGTCCCTGAGATTCGGATTCTCCTTGAAGTCCTTCCCAATGCCCACAGCCCGGAGCCTGGCACTCTGCAGAGAGAGAGGAAAACTGGTCAGAGCTGCTCCACCAATCAGGCGAGCCCGACTGAAACAGCGGACTAACAGGGTTTAAACGGTTTACAGAATTTACTCAATCTGAACTTACGTCAAAGTCTGCAGCGAACATGTCGTCAGACTCCGTGAACATGTCGGGGGCGGAGGGCTTTTTCGCGTTGGCTGCTGAACGAAGAAAACACAACATCTGTATGTTAGGTTGGTCAGGTAATAACAGCGTTAAGCTGCTTCTACACATTAACATCGGTATGAATCCTCTACATAGAACATCGGCACATACACACTCACACTACTCTGCTCCATCTAACATCAACACACCGCTGGAGCTACAGTCATAGTCCTGTCATAGTACATTCATAGTACATTTATAGTCCTGTGTCTATTCTATAGTATATGCACCACACAGTTTCACTGTCCTGCCCTCCTCAAAATGAGCTCTGGGGCTCAATAGGAGCGCTCACCTTCCTTCTCCTGGGCTACGAGGTTGTGCTTGGCCTTCACGATGGCCTCAAACGTATTCACGTTCTCCCGCTCGTACTCTTTCACGTCAGCAGCCGCTCGCTCCAGGATGTCGTCTGGAGAGGCCGAGCGGCTACGGGTGCTGCTCTGGGGGCTGCTGGGCTCAGACGCCATGGAACCCAGGTTGCTGTCCTCGTTCACTGCCTTGTATTTCTAACAGAGAGAACGAAGAACAGTCAGGAGATCAAAAACCATCCACACCATCTGATAGGACCAGGCTTCAAGACCATGGAAAAGCTTCCCAGACGGCAGAGTGGGTTACAGTTACGACTCGCAACACCATATCCCACAACACAGCAGCTCAGGAGAGCGGACTGGGCGAGACGGAGAGGGATCTCACCTCTCTTCAGACATGTAGGTCTCACTCCTGCTTTACGGTTACACTTAAAATCACACCAGGATTTAAACCAGGATCAAAAGCTCACCGCAGAATAAGCTGAAGGGGACAGTGGAACACTGCGGAACCTGACAGGCCATCAAGACTGCTTTAATAAACTGACTGATTTCTTTTTTATTTATTCCATCACTTGCGTAGATACTGAGGAGCTTATTTGTAATTAATTCAGAATCTAATTCATCTACATTATTAAACAAAGCTTGGAGTAACCGCATCCGTCTCCCACCTGCACTATAGCTAGCCGCTGCTGTCGTCGCTGTTCAATCAGAGCTTCCTCATCCTCCTCCTCAGCGTCAAAATCTTCCATCCTGAAAATATTACAAGCAAGACATAGAGGGTGAATCAGGGGTACCTCTAATCACACTGAACACTTCCTAACACTGGAGAGCCCATTCAACTTAACACAACTTGTGTACAGAGTGAGGGAGAGAGGGTTTGGTGTGAGGTGTGTACAGAGTGAGGGAGAGAGGGTTTGGTGTGAGGTGTGTACAGAGTGAGGGAGAGAGGGTTTGGTGTGCGGTGTGTACAGAGTGAGTGAGAGAGGGTTTGGTGTGAGGTGTGTACAGAGTGAGGGAGAGAGGGTTTGGTGTGAGGTGTGTACAGAGTGAGGGAGAGAGGGTTTGGTGTGAGGTGTGTACAGAGTGAGGGAGAGAGGGTTAGGTGTGAGGTGTGTACAGAGTGAGGGAGAGAGGGTTTGGTGTGAGGTGTGTACAGAGTGAGGGAGAGAGGGTTTGGTGTGAGGTGTGTACAGAGTGAGGGAGAGAGGGGTTTATGTGAGGTGTGTACAGAGTGAGGGAGAGAGGGTTTGGTGTGAGGTGTGTACAGAGTGTGTGAGTGAGGGTTTGGTGTGAGGTGTGGTGATAGTGAGTGAGGGGGGGTTTGGTGTGAGGTGTGTACAGAGTGAGGGAGAGAGGGTTTGGTGTGAGGTGTGTACAGAGTGAGGGAGAGAGGGTTTGGTGTGAGGTGTGTACAGAGTGAGGGAGAGAGGGTTGTGTTGGTGGTGTGTACAGAGTGAGTGAGAGCGGGTTTGGTGTGTACAGAGTGAGGGAGAGCGGGTTTGGTGTGAGGTGTGTACAGAGTGAGGGGGGGTTTGGTGTGAGGTGTGTACAGAGTGAGGGAGAGAGGGTTTGGTGTGAGGTGTGTACAGAGTGAGGGAGAGAGGGTTTGGTGTGTGGTGAGTGAGGTGTTTGGGGTGAGTGTGTACAGAGTGAGGGAGAGAGGGTTTGGTGTGAGGTGTGTACAGAGTGAGGGAGAGAGGGTTGTGGTGTGGACAGAGTGTGTGTAGGTGTGTACAGAGTGAGGGAGAGAGGGTTTGGTGTGAGGTGTGTACAGAGTGAGTGAGAGAGGGTTTGGTGTGAGGTGTGTACAGAGTGAGGGAGAGAGGGTTTGGTGTGAGGTGTGTACAGAGTGAGGGAGAGAGGGTTTGGTGTGAGGTGTGTACAGAGTGAGTGAGAGAGGGTTTGGTGTGAGGTGTGTACAGAGTGAGGGAGAGAGGGTTTGGTGTGAGGTGTGTACAGAGTGAGGGAGAGAGGGTTTGGTGTTAGGTGTGTACAGAGTGAGTGAGAGAGGGTTTGGTGTGAGGTGTGTACAGAGTGAGAGAGAGCGGGTTTGGTGTGAGGTGTGTACAGAGTGAGTGAGGGCGGGTTTGGTGTGAGGTGTGTACAGAGTGAGTGAGAGAGGGTTTGGTGTGAGGTGTGTACAGAGTGAGGGAGAGAGGGTTTGGTGTGAGGTGTGTACAGAGTGAGGGAGAGAGGGTTTGGTGTGTACAGAGTGAGGGAGAGAGGGTTTGGTGTGTACAGAGTGAGTGAGGGGGGTTTGGTGTGAGGTGTGTACAGAGTGAGGGAGAGAGGGTTTGGTGTGAGGTGTGTACAGAGTGAGGGAGAGAGGGTTTGGTGTGTACAGAGTGAGGGAGAGAGGGTTTGGTGTGTACAGAGTGAGTGAGGGGGGGTTTGGTGTGAGGTGTGTACAGAGTGAGGGAGAGAGGGTTTGGTGTGAGGTGTGTACAGAGTGAGGGAGAGAGGGTTTGGTGTGAGGTGTGTACAGAGTGAGGGAGAGAGGGTTTGGTGTGTACAGAGTGAGTGAGGGGGGGTTTGGTGTGCGGTGTGTACAGAGTGAGTGAGGGAGGGTTTGGTGTGAGGTGTGTACAGAGTGAGTGAGAGAGGGTTTGGTGTGAGGTAGAGTGAGGGAGAGCGGGTTTGGTGTGCGGTCTCCTGATATAGTGTATGCCCAGTGTACGAGCACCCCTCCTACTTACACCTCCTCAGACGATGAGTCTTGGTCTGCCTTCATGCCCTCCGACAGGCTCCCCTTGAACTTGTCCTCGTCTCTGCTCCGCCTCCTCCTGCGCTCGCGGTCCCTGGAGGTGGAACGGCGAGGTCTGGGGCGGCCGAACCGATCCCTGTCGGGGGACCTGGGAGAACACAGTCAGGAGAGCCAGTCAGCCAGGGGGTCCTTACTCACACCACTGGTCTCTAATCCAGAGTCAGAACGGTTCTGGGGTCTCGTCCTTTCACTCTCACCTTCGTCTCAGAGGAGAGCGGCTCCGTCGTCTCGGCGAGGGGCGGGCCTGGCGACGAGGCGACACAGACCTTCGCCTGAGTGGCGAGCGGCTGATCCTGCGTCTCACTGGGCTCGTGTCACGCGACCTTCCGATCACGTCAGCACGAGGGCGTTTCCTGGGGGAGGCACAAACATCCGAACATTACTGTGAGGTCTCTGTGCTTCCACACGGGGCAGCAACCTGCCCGAGAGCTGCCGCCCTGAACCCGGGAGGTCAGGCGCCGCACACGGTATCAGGGTCGGCGTGTCAGACTGGGATCGATCTAGGATCTGATCTACGGTAAGCCTGGCGTTTACCCGGGTCTAATGTGGGAACTGTTGATGAGCAGGGTGTAAATACCTCCACACGCGGAGCATCACTATATTACGTTCCGTGATTCCGAGCTGATTCCTAAACACACAGCACCGATATTCCGAAGGATTCTGCTCAATATGGCAACCCTCACCAGATCGCAGAGCCTGGACCCCTGAAGTGTTGAGGTTTAGAAGGGAGGGAGCTCACAGGAGCACAGAACAAGGGTCCCAGCAGGACAGGCTAACGGGGACCCCGGCCCACTGTCCACTCTGGCCCGTTCAAGCAGCACCAAGATCATCACTTCATTCAGAAGATCCTCTGGAGGTCTGTGGCTCAGTTGGAGCTGCTGACGGAGATTCTAGTCTTAGTGTTTGTGAAAAGGTTCTAGGTGCTGAACTCAGCTGCTCCGTCAGCTCGGATGCCCCAATGCCAACGCCAGAGGCGACCGCGAGATTCTCTAGCGGGTAGGAGTCCACGAATCGATCCGATGGAGGGTGAGGGAACCAGCCTTGTGACCAGAGGGTCGGTGGTTCGAGCCCCTGATCTGCCAGAACACGACTGGAGCGTGCCCCCGCCCCCAACTGCTCCCCACCAGGTTCCGGATAGGGCTGCCCACCACTCCGCTCTGGACACGTGTGCTCACTGCCCCCTAGCGTGTGTGTGTTCAGTAGAGTGAGGGTTAAGCGATGGGGTCAGGTTCCTCCGTGTAAAACGGAACATGGTTCCGATTATGATTCTACTACGATGTCGCAGTTGTTTGGTGTCCAAGTCTGTCAGTTACACACGGGATCTAGATCACTTACTGCCACCCCAATAAGTACCGCAGGGTCAATCTGACTGGCAGAACCGGAAAGAAGCCACCTCGGAGGCTGTTCCAGGGGTCAGCGGCCCACTCTGACATCCACCTAACAATAGAGCTGATCCTCTTACACCTGAAGACAGAGCAGCCAGGTGACACCACCCAGCACCTAAAGCACAGGGTCTACTGAGCACGCTCCAGCCGGCTGTACGAATCAGGACCACACAGTGACGACAGACCACCATAACACTCAGGACCACCATAACACTGAGGACAGTCCTGATGCTAAACACTGAGAGTGCAGTGATGAGCCCTCGAGGGGACGCGGGTGACGCTCATTCAGAGAGCACCAGGAGAGACGAACCTGACTGGTGAGGGTTCTCACATCACTGTTGAGGGGCCCAACACTCAGCGCGAGCTTTAGGTGGAGCGTGACTCCGTGGGGAAGCATGCAGAACAGGAACGAGGGGCGAGTGCTCCAGGACCCAGCAAGGAACCTCACTGCCCGTGCTGTTTTGGTCAGGGGGTCCCAAACTGACGCTGGGGGTGTGAAAATAAATTCACGCTCCGTTTAACCTTTACTCTTCAACACCTCTGCGCTCCTCACACCTCCCTCTGAAGGATCTCGGGAGGCTGAGTGCTGCGGGGTTACGGTACAGACTGTCCTGCTGGGATGCAGAAGTGACCGGACCTACATCCTCTCGCCCCGGAGAACCCAGAGCACAAACTACAGCCACCTGACCTTCAACAGGACCCCACACGCCAAACAGCCGAGCTCAGACACGCTCTTTAAGGGAGCGTCTAACACGAGCACGTCCAGTAAGACGTCTCAGGATGCCTGTCTGAATGCTAGGGCAGGGGTTCTAAACCTGGGGCCCTTGGCTCCCCCCTCTGGCGGTCCGTAGGCCAGCACCTAGGTGGAGGCAGTAGTCAGTGGTGGGCTGGAAATGTCACATGACCCTGTCAGTGTCCTATTGACACATGTCTGTTAATGTACACACACAGCAGCCGTGCAGAGGGAGGCTAATTATCTCCGGTCTGAGACTGCACCGCCGCTGGCTGGGCCCTGATGGAGCGGGTTCTCAGGGCGCTTTCACACCTCGCTCGTTTGGATCGGGATGTATCATGAAGCTGATGTTAGGGTTCTGGGGGCCGCTCTGTAGTTATCCGGTGGGCTTGGCGTGGGAAAGGTTGGTTCAGTATATCTGGTGCTGTGTGTTATCCTGAGAGATCCCCGGCGGAGGAGAACCGCTCTGTGCACTGAGGTCGTGTACCTGCAGGCCACAGAACAAGCGCCTAACTAAGGAACTTGGCCCCTAGCATGTCCAGGGTTACACACATGACACCATGTACTCACCACACCAGCTGAAACACAAGCTCCCTACCTGACTGGCGAGTCTCTCCGGCGCTCAGGCGAGCGACTGCGGGGCCTCCTGGCAGGCGACCGGTTCCTAGAGGGAGAGTGGCTCTGCTTGGAACCCCGCTCTGTGGAGCCAGAGGGTGGTGGATGTGACTGGCGCTCCCTGTGGCGAGGGGAGGAGCTACGGCGACGCTGAGGGCTTGACGGCCTCCTAAGATGCGGCGAGCGGTTCTCCTTCCCTGACGAGGCATCTTTGGACGGAGATTTCCCCGGCCTCTTTTCCTTTTCCGGCTCTGGACGGGGCGGATGCACCTCTTTGGAGCGTGACCGGCGATCCCGCGAGCGGCTCCTGCGCGACACCGACCGCTCTTGAGTACGCTTCTCCTCCACCCGTATGGGGGAAGACCGCCTGTCGGAACGTCCT
>JAMWET010005940.1:212500-227500 GCA_024036415.1 Prochilodus magdalenae | reverse complement strand
CTCCGTTAGGAAGGACAGAAGCCGCTCGGACACCGGATCCATGTTTCCTTTTTTATTAAAATCTTACAAACATTTGTAGTGATCTGTTACAAAAGAGCATTCAGATGTTGGTTCCCTTCCAGGGCGCTGTGCCCCCCGACTCCCTTCACCCTGATTCCCTTTGGATCTGAAGACAGGGCACGGAATCTCCTTCCTGGTATGTTTGGGCCCGTTTCCTCGGTACCGGCTCTCGGCTATACTCTACCAAAGGATTACGTATGTACAAGTATAAAAAGAACAAAATGCCATAACTTAAAATATCTCTCGCTGACTCTTCCGCATTTTGTAATCAGATGCGGTGTCTGGACTCGGCGGGCCTCTTCCTGCGCTCTCCATAGACTATAGTTTAGTAAGAATTCCTAGAAAAGATTGGCAGTGTTCCTCTTGATATCGGCAGGCACTAATAAGGCACGTACCTTTGGCCCAAACCCCACCCCCGGTCCGTTCCTCAGGGAATGGATCACACCACGTCAACACAACAACATGACATCGGCAGACGAACGGGAAAGCAGATAACCGCACGAACAGAGCAGTACCTAACGGCTACGGCACACGGCGCGACTCATAAACTGTACATGCGGAGGTATGTACAGACTGGACTGTCCTTAATACTGCTAACAGAACGGCCAGGTTACAGGTCTCCCTCCATACGAGCGGAGCGTGACGTGCCTCCTGGCTGCCTGGACTCGCCTCCCAGACCGACCCACACAGGCCCAAACGGAGTCCACGACCCCATGATGTCCTCACCACGCTTCTTTGTAACCAAACACGACACAGCTCACTCAGAGAGGAAGTACGAAGAACAGGAGCTCTATTTGGCAAAATGTAAATGATTCGGTAATACCAAAGCCTCGTTCGGCACCTTTTGGCCACCATACTTAAGTTTCTAGTCTTTGTGCAATAAGCAACATACTGAGGTCGACTACAGATGACCTCTTACGGTTCTCCACTATTGCCACATTGATGCACAGCTCGTCAAAAGCACCAGTCATTAAAACACAGTAAGCGTGATGTCATCCGTAAGTCTTACAATGTAAAACAGGAAAATCAGTCTATATACATGTGTACAGTCACGGTAGATCAAGTAGTACCATCAGACACCATGGGGCTCTGCTCCACACGTGCGTAGTACCCCTACGTAACAACATGGTCCCTCATATTTCAGCTCAGCGCCGTGAAGAATATGCCTGGACATGGGAAATCATCTCAACACTACCAACGTAAGACGTGTAGAAAACATCCATATAAAAAAGGGATTATAAAAACACCAGGGCGACGCGACCTCTGACCCCGGCCTGGCGTGACGGCGGCCGCCTCTGTCACACACGGTTCGCTCCAAAGTAAAGATACACTGGTGAATGTGATACTCCTACTCACGTAAACAAACATGCACGTATACGGACCACAACGCAAAACAGCAAGAACACGGAATACTGTTTCAGAGCGGGGGAATGATACTGGGTCACCCACTGTCCACTCAAAGCCATACAAAAATCAACACTGAATTACTCACGGGTCCAGAACCCGCACCAGTCTATGCATTTATACACGTGTACCATATTTACAGGGTTCCCCGACCCGCCGTCTGGAGAGCGATACAAAATAGCGGGCCTGGACTCTGTCGTAACACCTCTGTAGGTTCTGTAGGTTCTGTAGGTTCTTTACTGCATGATGGCAAGGAACTTGCTCTCTTCCGCGAGGGTGGTGAGGAGGGAGCTCATGTCTCCAATGGCCATGTTGTTGGTGCCAGGAGGCAAGTTGTGAAACATGGCTGAGAGGTGAGGAGTAGCCAGCCGGGAGGAGGTCTGCGACAGACCGTGGAGGATGCTGGGACTGAGGAGGTCAGACGCCAGACTGCCCTGGTCAAAGTTTTCTTCCAGGATGGACGTGAAGTTGAGGCCAACGTTATCCAGAACGTTGCCGCCAGGGCTACCTTCCACAGTGCTGGTGACCTGGTCAGCCCCAGGGGACAGGAGAGCCCCTGCCGGTCCACCCGAGACCCCAGCTTCTATCTTCAAGGACTCCATTAGACATGGCTGCTGTACTTCCCCAAAGCTCGAAGCTGAGGACTCTGTGGGGCCGAAGCCCTCGGCGATGAAGCGCTGCTGCTGGACGGAGGAGCACGGAGGGGTTTGAAGGTGGTCTTCTACTTCTAGCTTCAGTCCTGAAACCTGATTGGCCAGTGAGCAGCTGATGCTGTTTCTGAAGGCTTGCTGCGGACAGGACGGCGCTTGGGGGGCGCTGATGCTCTGCTGTGGTTGAGAAGAGCCTCGGTTGGAAGGTTGACAGGCCATAGCGGACTGGGGCTGGTGAGGGAGGGTCTCGCTGACTGGAAGGCAGGTTGGGCGACCCAGGGTGGTCTGGAAGTGCTCTGACTGACCAGGGTTGTGACTGCTGGAGCTAGTCCTCCTTGTACAGGTACTTGGAGCAGTCTCCATCTTCACGGCCGGGCTCATTCTGCAAGACTGCTGCTGGTTTGAGTTAGACCCCTCCCTGAGTGGATCAGGGTAGCTGTGTCCATTGGTCAGTTCAGCCATGTGACGGACAGCGCCCCTCTGATTAGGGACATGCTGGTCTGGGAAATGAGAGGGGAGCTGCTGCTGCACGACCATGTTTCCGAAGCGACCAAACGGGCCATTGGCTGTGCCGCTTGGCCTCGGCCACCTCCCGCACCTCTGTGGCTGCCGCGGAGGAGAAGCGTCAGCGCTGGCCGAGCTCACCTCATTCCACTGGATGGGCATGCCGTCTTTGCTGGGACTGGGATGTGGTGCTTCCCCTTGCGGTGGAGGGTTATGGAAGCCCTGGGGCTCCGCAGGACCTTGCTCGAAATGGTTTCTGTAGGAATGGGAGTTATTGTGCTGGCTGAAGGAGACTCCACGGTCCTGTGAGTGGAGGTACTGCACCAACTCATCAGGCAGAATGTCTTCTTCCCTGAACAGCACGGCCCCGTCATGCTCCATGGTCAAAGCCTCAAGCGCTGATTGCTCCATGATGCTCGGCGGGCAGGGTGAGAGCAGGCCCCTCTGGAGGTTGCCCTCTGACCGGGTGTAGTTGGGCAGACCTAGTCCCTGACCTCCTCCGTGTGGGTAATGGTTACCACCCAGCGGGGGTAAGGGCTGCATGTTATTCAGGCTGCTGAAGCGCTGAATCTGGGGTCGTTCAAAGGTTGCATGATCTCTTCTCCGTACAGGATCACTGGCCCTTCTGTCACCACTGCCCGGGCCTTCTCCTGGGTAGAATACCCTCTGCCTAGCGACGTGACTGCCGTGTCCATTGGCACTACCATCGCTGCAGCGACGCGGTCTGACCAGAGGCGGCAGTGTGAGCTGGCTGACGTCTTGCCCGTCCCCGGCCACAGTCAGGCGGGTCTTCAAGCTAACCTGTTCCATGTTAGGTAAGGGTGTCGGAGGGGGTCCACCTGTGGCGGCTGCATACTTGGCCTTGAGATGATAGTGCTGTGCCGGGGTAAGGTTCAGCACGCCCCTTGATCCCATCCCACTTCCTCCCATGCTTCCACCACCCCAGCTTCCTCCAGACACCAATCCACCTGAACCTCCGCCTCCTCCACACTGGCTGGCCTCACTGGAGCGGCGCGAGGCATCGGTGGAGATGGGGTCATAAGAGTCAGTAGCGCTGAGGTTGTGCAGGCGTCTGTGCAGGCTGTGCTCGGATTGCGAGGCTTGGCTGGAGCGGCGGCTGGAAAAACAGGGCGAGATGCCAGAGGAACGGCGGCTACTGCTCAGGTAGGCCGAGCTGGTGGCGCTACCACTGCTGTCACGGCGATCCCGCAGTATACTCAGCATCGTCAGCTCTGTGCTGGAGAGCTCAGGGCGTGGAGGAGGCTGAGGCACCGGTGCCCCACCACAGGTACTTCTGCCAGGACATGAGCCTGGGGAGGAGAAATGTAAAGCTGATTAACGACCAGCTGGACAGGAACAGAAACGGGAGGACATGGTGACGCTAAGAGCAGCCCTTACCTTTCCCTGTGAGGGCAGGCAGGGCCTGGCCTTTAGGGGGCAGTGTGGGGGACAGATGTCCCAGTGGTGGAACGCCTCCATTCACTTGCCTAAGCCTCTCCATCTTGACCTGCTCCATCCAGCGCAAAGGCCGCCCCAGGCTCCTGCGTGCCTGCAGGGCTAAGGTAGCCGCTGTGGCCATAGCAGTGGACACGGTGGAGTCCATGATGGGGGTATCCTCCTCTTCTCCCTCTCTGTCATCCTCCTCTTCCTCCTCTTCATCCTCCTGGTCCTCAAGCACCACCGCCTCCCCCACCAGCCCTATGCCGTTCACAGCAAGCTGGACTCCACGGCCGAAATGGGGGCCGGCGGGGGACTGGTCACTGCTGCATGAAGACTGACCGCCAGGGCTTGGCTGAGACGTCTGAGGGAGAGGACAGTGAGACACAGGAATGAATTAAAGGTCGTAACCAGGACAGATAATGACACACCACGTACATCCATCCCATCCAGTGAGTATGAGAGGAAGGGCGCTGATGAAAGGCAGGGATGATACTCAGGGTGGATGAAGGATTTAAAGTTTGAGTTAAGAGCAGGTAGGCGTGATGGTGATGCTCCGAAACTAACTCCTGACATACAGCGGACTTTAGGACACAGAAAGCCAAAAAAGTGTCCCCCATGTCCCTCTTAGGACCCCCAAAGTAGGGCACACGGTTTGAACTGACCAGTGAGGAACGTGAAGGAAACAGGATTCCCTAAATCCATTTCATTAGCATTAAAGGAGCAGTGTGGAAGATTCTAGGGTGGGGGGTCTATTATCAGAATGTCCTCATTAGTGTATGATTACCTGTGTCTACAGATCTCTGTGTGTTCTGGTTATCTAGAACGAGCTTCATATCTCCATAGGAGCAGCTCGTCTTCCAGCAGAGACTACCACCACCATGTTTCTACAGCAGCCCAGAACACACACTCCGCACACTGGCTGTAGAGAGACCCTCACACTGTTACACTGAAGCAGCAGCTTCAACTAGGGGGCGCTATAGCACCAACTGGAGGACTTAGGAAAAGGAGAACCCTTGTTAGAATGTTCTACTGTAGAACACATGTATCAGTAGCTCTACATCACCAGCACTAACACTACCAGTACTAACACTACCAGCATAAACACTACCAGTACTAACACTACCAGCATTAACACTACCAGCACTGACACTACCGGCATTTAAACTACCAGCATTAACACCACCAGCACTAACACTACCAGTACTAACACTAACAACATTTAAACTAACACCACCAGCACTAACACTATATTCTCCTGTGCACTTTAAATGGTGCAGCGGTTATTAACCATCTCAAATGCCAGAGTGTAACCACAGCACCATTTAAGGTGGACCTGGAGAACTGCAGCTAGAACCTGGTGAATGCTATCAGTAAGAGTTCCCAGCAGTGAGAGAACAGTGGGGAGGTTCTGATGGTGTAGATCAGATGATCTGGGTTAGAGTAGGGATTATTAATCCGAGTCTGAACTGGATTAACCTTAAACACTGCACTGTACTAAAGACAGGAGCACGCTAGCTAGAACCACTAGGATAAATAGGTAGAACACCAGTGCTGAAGAACCATTTTATGTCATGAGAAGTTTGAGAACGTATTTGAGAATTGGGAATCCTCACCATCCGAGAAGAGCCTACATCAACACCAACCAAACCACACACTGAGACACCGGCACAACACCTGGTTCTGGAGAAGGGAGGAGTGGGGAGTGCTGTATGTGGCAATACCGCATCTCACCACCAGAGGTGACACACTGCTCCTTTAAAGCGTTTACTCCTCCTGTTTAATCTCTTCATCTTAGTGTCTGGCCTGTAAACTGAACTTGCTCCACTGAAAGGTTTTGATGGCTGGATTCTCGGTGCAGCCGTATAACCGTGTACGCCGTTTGGTGTCGGGTTTGCTTGTCCTGGTTTATTACAGACACCCTGCCATAGTAAACTACCGGAGCGTGAATAACAGTGTCCCGATGTTCGTCAGAGGAGACTGAACAACAAGCATGGCATGGAGGTAAACACCACTGTGCCGTTTCCAGAGAGCGGGGTGAGAGGTGCAGGCGTGAGAGCACAATAGCCTCCCTCTGAAGCCCTAATGGGGCGTGCTGAAAGCGGACAATGCCTAGTGTCGCAGCTTTTGTGGAGAATTTCAATTAATCGCTCGTCCGGGAACTGAGGACTGATTCCGCACACGCTGCCAGCTCATTCCGGACTCACTGGTGCAGTAATCTGGCAGCAGTAACCGAACCGGCATTCCCTTTAACTCAACACTGACTTCATTAACATACCAACCTTCACATCCAGGTTCTAGCCTCCACTGTACGGGTGGCCAATGAGGTTCTGACTTATGGTTCTAGCTCTTTCCTTGGGGTGAGAAAGAGAAGAGTCTGCAGGTGACGCTGAGTTACAGTCCAACTCCAATGAAGAGACACACAGTTTGGTGCCAGTGGGCTCTAAGCTCTAGCTAGCTAGCGTACCTCGCTAACCCAGCTAATGCTAGCCAAAAGCTGGCCTGTGGGTGCCCCTGGTATAGACTACAGTTTAATAAGATGTTTCTGGATATGAAGCCACATCTTGGTGCTTCGGTTGTCAGGCTTATCAGTCGGGTGATCTGATGGAGACAGATAGCTAGCTAAGGTGGCGCTAAGGCTAGCTGTCGTCACTTTAGCTGACTCGAACATTAAGACGTGGGTCCATAGAAAGAAGCATCCCATAGACTGTATCAGGGAGATCTGGAAGTGGCCTGTTTGGATTTTGGCAGTGGGTGTTAACGCTAGCTAGGTGCGCTAGCCAGCTAGCATTGGAGCCTAGAGGCACTGAAGTGTGTGTGACCTCTCGTCTCTGTCTCACCACAAGGAAAGAGCTAGAAAGATACTGAGTAGGTCTTCGGATCCAGATCTATTCACACAGGGAGAACCTTAGCTAGTACTGTAGAGGCTAGAACCTGGACGTGAAGGTCGATATGGCTCGAATGATACCCGAGGAGATGTTTCAACTTGAGAAGAAACACAGAAGTGCTGGAAAGACAGAACCTGAGGCCGGGTCTCGGTCGAGGCTGAGACCCGGACGAGTGTAGACCCTTTACACACAGTGGTGCTGAATACACACGGAACCGACGGTGAGGAGGCACCGCGTAAAAGGCAGGCGCCTCCATTATGATTCAACATGGATAACAAACTGGTCTATGGCACAACACAGTGGAGATGGGACGCTGCAGGCAAATGACAGGACTGGTTTAAACGAATGACCTCACTGAGGACAGAACGATTAAACGAATGACCTCACTGAGGACAGAACGATTAAACGAATGACCTCACTGAGGACAGAACGATTAAACGAATGACCTCACTGAGGACAGAACGATTAAACCAAAGAAAAAAAAAAAAAAAAAAAAAATAAAAAAAAAAAAAAAAAAAAAAAAAAAAAAAAAAAAAAAAAAAAAAAAAAAAAAAAAAAAAAAAAAAAAAAAAAAAAAAAAAAAAGAAAAAAAAAAAAAAAAAAAAAAAAAAAAAAAAAAAAAAAAAAAAAAAAAAAAAAAAAAAAAAAAAAAAAAAAAAAAAAAAAAAAAAAAAAAAAAAAAAAAAAAAAAAAAAAAAAAAAAACAAACAAAAAAAAAAAAAAAAAAAAAAAAAAAAAAAAAAAAAAAAAAAAAAAAAAAAAAAAAAAAAAAAAAAAAAAAAAAAAAAAAAAAAAAACAAAAAAAAAGAAAAGCAAAAATTAAAAAAAAAAAAAAAAAAAAAAAAAAAAAAAAAGAAAAAAAAAAAAAAAAAAAAAAAAAAAAAAAAAAAAAAAAAAAAAAAAAAAAAAAAAAACAAAAAAAAAAAAAAAAAAAAAAAAAAAAAAAAAAAAAAAAAAAAAAAAAAAAAAAAAAAAAAAAAAAAAAAAAAAAAAAAACAAAAAAAAAAAAAAAAAAAAAAAAAAAAAAAAAAAAAAAAAAACAAAAAAAAAAAAAAAAAAAAAAAAAAAAAAAAAAAAAAAAAAAAAAAAAAAAAAAAAAAAAAAAAAAAAAAAAAAAAAAAAAAATAAAAAAAAAAAAAAAAAAAAAAAAAAAAAAAAAAAAAAAAAAAAAAAAAAAAAAAAAAAAAAAAACAAAAAAAAAAAAAAAAAAAAAAAAAAAAAAAAAAAAAAAAAAAAAAAAAAAAACATAAAAAAAAAAAAAAAAAAATAAAAAAAAAAAAAAAAAAAAAAAAAAAAAAAAAAAAAAAAAAAAAAAAAAAAAAAAAAAAAAAAAAAAAAAAAAAAAAAAAAAAAAAAAAAAAAAAAAAAAAAAAAAAAAAAAAAAAAAAAAAAAAAAAAAAAAAAAAAAAAAAAAAAAAAAAAAAAAAAAAAAAAAAAAAAAAAAAAAAAAAAAAAAAAAAAAAAAAAAAAAAAAAAAAAAAAAAAAAAAAAAAAAAAAAAAAAAAAAAAAAAAAAAAAAAAAAAAAAAAAAAAAAAAAAAAAAAAAAAAAAAAAAAAAAAAAAAAAAAAAAAAAAAAAAAAAAAAAAAAAAAAAAAAAAAAAAAAAAAAAAAAAAAAAAAAAAAAAAAAAAAAAAAAAAAAAAAAAAAAAAAAAAAAAAAAAAAAAAAAAAAAAAAAAAAAAAAAAAAAAAAAAAAAAAAAAAAAAAAAAAAAAAAAAAAAAAAAAAAAAAAAAAAAAAAAAAAAAAAAAAAAAAAAAAAAAAAAAAAAAAAAAAAAAAAAAAAAAAAAAAAAAAAAAAAAAAAAAAAAAAAAAAAAAAAAAAAAAAAAAAAAAAAAAAAAAAAAAAAAAAAAAAAAAAAAAAAAAAAAAAAAAAAAAAAAAAAAAAAAAAAAAAAAAAAAAAAAAAAAAAAAAAAAAAAAAAAAAAAAAAAAAAAAAAAAAAAAAAAAAAAAAAAAAAAAAAAAAAAAAAAAAAAAAAAAAAAAAAAAAAAAAAAAAAAAAAAAAAAAAAAAAAAAAAAAAAAAAAAAAAAAAAAAAAAAAAAAAAAAAAAAAAAAAAAAAAAAAAAAAAAAAAAAAAAAAAAAAAAAAAAAAAAAAAAAAAAAAAAAAAAAAAAAAAAAAAAAAAAAAAAAAAAAAAAAAAAAAAAAAAAAAAAAAAAAAAAAAAAAAAAAAAAAAAAAAAAAAAAAAAAAAAAAAAAAAAAAAAAAAAAAAAAAAAAAAAAAAAAAAAAAAAAAAAAAAAAAAAAAAAAAAAAAAAAAAAAAAAAAAAAAAAAAAAAAAAAAAAAAAAAAAAAAAAAAAAAAAAAAAAAAAAAAAAAAAAAAAAAAAAAAAAAAAAAAAAAAAAAAAAAAAAAAAAAAAAAAAAAAAAAAAAAAAAAAAAAAAAAAAAAAAAAAAAAAAAAAAAAAAAAAAAAAAAAAAAAAAAAAAAAAAAAAAAAAAAAAAAAAAAAAAAAAAAAAAAAAAAAAAAAAAAAAAAAAAAAAAAAAAAAAAAAAAAAAAAAAAAAAAAAAAAAAAAAAAAAAAAAAAAAAAAAAAAAAAAAAAAAAAAAAAAAAAAAAAAAAAAAAAAAAAAAAAAAAAAAAAAAAAAAAAAAAAAAAAAAAAAAAAAAAAAAAAAAAAAAAAAAAAAAAAAAAAAAAAAAAAAAAAAAAAAAAAAAAAAAAAAAAAAAAAAAAAAAAAAAAAAAAAAAAAAAAAAAAAAAAAAAAAAAAAAAAAAAAAAAAAAAAAAAAAAAAAAAAAAAAAAAAAAAAAAAAAAAAAAAAAAAAAAAAAAAAAAAAAAAAAAAAAAAAAAAAAAAAAAAAAAAAAAAAAAAAAAAAAAAAAAAAAAAAAAAAAAAAAAAAAAAAAAAAAAAAAAAAAAAAAAAAAAAAAAAAAAAAAAAAAAAAAAAAAAAAAAAAAAAAAAAAAAAAAAAAAAAAAAAAAAAAAAAAAAAAAAAAAAAAAAAAAAAAAAAAAAAAAAAAAAAAAAAAAAAAAAAAAAAAAAAAAAAAAAAAAAAAAAAAAAAAAAAAAAAAAAAAAAAAAAAAAAAAAAAAAAAAAAAAAAAAAAAAAAAAAAAAAAAAAAAAAAAAAAAAAAAAAAAAAAAAAAAAAAAAAAAAAAAAAAAAAAAAAAAAAAAAAAAAAAAAAAAAAAAAAAAAAAAAAAAAAAAAAAAAAAAAAAAAAAAAAAAAAAAAAAAAAAAAAAAAAAAAAAAAAAAAAAAAAAAAAAAAAAAAAAAAAAAAAAAAAAAAAAAAAAAAAAAAAAAAAAAAAAAAAAAAAAAAAAAAAAAAAAAAAAAAAAAAAAAAAAAAAAAAAAAAAAAAAAAAAAAAAAAAAAAAAAAAAAAAAAAAAAAAAAAAAAAAAAAAAAAAAAAAAAAAAAAAAAAAAAAAAAAAAAAAAAAAAAAAAAAAAAAAAAAAAAAAAAAAAAAAAAAAAAAAAAAAAAAAAAAAAAAAAAAAAAAAAAAAAAAAAAAAAAAAAAAAAAAAAAAAAAAAAAAAAAAAAAAAAAAAAAAAAAAAAAAAAAAAAAAAAAAAAAAAAAAAAAAAAAAAAAAAAAAAAAAAAAAAAAAAAAAAAAAAAAAAAAAAAAAAAAAAAAAAAAAAAAAAAAAAAAAAAAAAAAAAAAAAAAAAAAAAAAAAAAAAAAAAAAAAAAAAAAAAAAAAAAAAAAAAAAAAAAAAAAATAAAAAAAAAAAAAAAAAAAAAAAAAAAAAAAAAAAAAAAAAAAAAAAAAAAAATAAAAAAAAAAAAAAAAAAAAAAAAAAAAAAAAAAAAAAAAAAAAAAAAAAAAAAAAAAAAAAAAAAAAAAAAAAAAAAAAAAAAAAAAAAAAAAAAAAAAAAAAAAAAAAAAAAAAAAAAAAAAAAAAAAAAAAAAAAAAAAAAAAAAAAAAAAAAAAAAAAAAAAAAAAAAAAAACAAAAAAAAAAAAAAAAAAAAAAAAAAAAAAAAAAAAAAAAAAAAAAAAAAAAAAAAAAAAAAAAAAAAAAAAAAAAAAAAAAAAAAAAAAAAAAAAAAGAAAAAAAAAAAAAAAAAAAAAAAAAAAAAAAAAAAAAAAAAAAAAAAAAAAAAAAAAAAAAAAAAAAAAAAAAAAAAAAAAAAAAAAAAAAAAAAAAAAAAAAAAAAAAAAAAAAAAAAAAAAAAAAAAAAAAAAAAAAAAAAAAAAAAAAAAAAAAAAAAAAAATAAGAAAAAAAATGAAACCGGAAACCCTTGTCCGTTGAGCCCCGGCTCCTGGGCTGGGGGTGGGCGGGGGCAGGGCCGGGGGTAATAACTCCCCAGTAAAGGTACCCCGCTAGAGCGCTGTTCTATCCTTTCCGTGACGTGGGCTTCGGGACCATGGACTGTCTTTACGTGCTTGCGGAGAGAGCTGGGGTCCGTGTAGCGTTTGGTGCAGCCGGGAATCTTGCACACGTAGGGTTTCTGGGAAAGACATGGAGAGAGGGAATTAAATAAGAACTGGCGGACCATCCCTTAGCCAAGGTAACAGAAGCGGTCAGTAATCAGAGGTCCCAGTCTGGGGGGAAGTGGGGGAAAGATCTTCCGATTTCTCCGGAAGTTCTTGTAAGAGTCAAATCTTAAAGGGACCCAAACAAAGTCTCTACTCCCGAGAGTTTTTTTTACTCATTTAGTGTGAGATGGCTCACTCGACAGAAACTCACTCACTCAGGTTTGGGTTCCCTCATCGTCGGAACTGCTGGAGGAACAAGGAAAAGTAGGTATTAGTAATAAGTCATCAGACGTAAAAGTTAACTCTCATTTGTTCATGGTTCGCTAATAGAGTTAACCTGTAAACGTACATTTTCCCCCCACAGGTGAACCCTTTAAAAATGACCCCCTTCAAGCTATCAATAGGCTTAAGATAGCGCTGACCTGTCTAGAATCAGGGTTTCAGCAGCCAGTGTTAATCGTCAGCACTGCTATGGCAGCCTTTAGAGACGTTCGGTTCCTATCACTGCAGTTCTGGCTCAGTATGTCTCTCTCACCGGACAGTCTGGAACCGTAGTGGAATAGGGAGTTAGTGTGTATGATTTTTTTTAGTTAAGAGGAGGCAGTGTGTGGTGTTATTTCGCAGTCTAACAGAAAGAACTTCTTACTTCTTTGCTTCGCCCGCTTGCCGTTCCTCTAACAACAGAAACTCTACGGGGACTGCAGGTGTTCAGAACTGGTTGCGTTCGTGTCCTTGCTATTCGGTTTGTGGTGCGATTCCCAGTCCTCACATTTTCTTCACAATCCAAATCCAGTTTTCTTCTCCTCTCAAACTTAACTAAAACAAATAATGGCTCTCGTACAGAACCACATCAGAACCAAGAGGTTTCGAAGCCATTTGGCCGCGAAGCGGTCTAAACAAGTTTCTAGGTCAAGAGCGGTGTTCATATTCTTAGCACGATGTAGTCACTGTTCTCTCACTGCTGGAAACCATATTACCTAATACCATAATACCTGCTGCAAAGGTGGAATGGCCCAGTTAGTGCTGGTAATGTTAATGGTGCTAGTGTTAGTGCTGGTGGTGTTAGTGCTGGTAGTGTTAGCTCTGATGGTGTTAGTGCTGGTGGTGTTAGAGCTTGTGGTGTTAGTGCTGATAGGATTAGCACTGGTAGTGTTAGCTCTGATGGTGTTAGTGCTGGTAGTGTTAGCTCTGATGGATGATGGTGTATAGTGCTGGTGTTGTAATTGAAGAGCTTGTGGTTTGTTACTTAGTGCTGATAGGGATTTAAGAGCGACTGGTAGTGTTAGCTCTGATGGGATGGTGTTATAGTGGCTGGTATGTTTAACGTCTGGATGGTGTTAAGAGTTATGTGCTGGTGGTGTTTAGAGCTTGTGGTGTTACAGTAGCTGAATAGGAGTTAAGCACTGGTAGGGGTGTGTTTAGCTCTGCTTGTTGTTAGTGCTGGTAAGTGTTAAGCCTCTGAGGGTGTTAGGTGCTGGTGGTGCAGTGTTATTGCTGGTGGTTTTAGTGCTTCGTGAGTGTTGTTAGTAGTGCTGATGGTGTTAGGGTGCTGGTAGTGTTCGTGTTGTTGGTGGTTTCGTGCTGATGTAGTGTTTCATGCTGAATGGTGTTAGTTGCTGCTAAAAAAGTGGTTAGAGTGCTGGTGGTGTTCGTAGTGCTGATAGTGGTGTTAGTGTTTGGGTAGTGTTAACGTGAATGTTAAGAAGTGTTTTTCTCAACATAAAAAAGGGATGCTTTAAACAAAACTAGTATTATAATTCTAAATTTTCCTATGGTAAGCGATTCAAACTCTTAACAATTTCCTACCTGAAGTGTGTTTATTATGGGCGGTAGCTAACAAACTAATAATCCACCTCCACCACGGGGGTGTGGACTCTTTCCTTCCCAGTGTGTGTTTATAGACAAAAAACTCGGTATGTATGATATTGTTGAATGATGAAACACATGAATCCTCACCGTCAAAAGCCTCGGCCCCGCTGCACCTGGCTCCCTGTCTGAGACATCCGACGCTCGGTAGCCCTGTTCGCTGTACCAGTGTTGAGTAAGGGTGGACTTGTGACGGTGCGTAACCTCGTTGGTTGTAGTGGGCGGGGTTCTGGTGTTTGGTTTCTGGTCGGGCGGTAAGGATGCGTTGGAGAAGGCCTTGTTGCAGCCCCCACCCTTAGTGGCTCACGTACACACGTCAGGCTTCATCACACCGCCCGGGCCGGGTGAGAGCGCCGGAGTGGTGGTCCTATTTTTCAGGTCTCCGAAGCCAGGGAGCGGCGCCGGGGAGTGAGGCCTTGGGGACACAGGCCCTCAGAACCGTTACAGGACGAGACTGTGTCTGCAAACCGTTAGGGTGTGTACTCGCACACCTGAGCGTACCGAGAGGGCTGCAGAGGCTTTCGAAGGGACTGTGCAGTCTGAGAGGTCTGAGAGTACTGAGTGCGGGCTGACAGCGTCTGAGCAGTGCTGCGCAGCTGTGCAGGCTGAGAGCTCTGAGGAGGTGCTCCCGAGTTCTGAGAGGTCTGTTGATGGCTGAGCGGCTGCTGTGAGGCTGTGAGGCTGTGCGAGTCTAAGGAGTCGAGAGCGGCTGTGAGTCTGAGTCTAGAGAGGCTGTGAGGCTGTGACGAGAAAGCTGAGAGGACTGTGAGGTGCTTCAAGAGTTGCTGAAGAGTCCTGAGACAGGACTGAGTAGTCTGAGCGAAGCTGAGAGTCTGAGAGGCAACGAGCTTGTGACAGGCTGAGTAGCCTGTGAGAGGTGCTAGGAGGGTCTGAAGAAGGCTGAGAGGGCCTGTGATGCGCTGTGAGAGAGAGCTTGTGAGATCTGAGCGCTCTAGAGAGTCTGAAGAGGCTGTGAGTGTCTGAGAAGGCTGTGAGGGCTGAGAAGGCTGGATAAGCTGTCGAGGCTGAGTAGGCTGTGAGGAGTCTAGTGAGTTCCTGAGAGGCTGTGAGTCTGAAGAAGGAGCTGAGAGGCTGTGCGTCTGGGGGGAGGCTGTAGAGGTGCTGCGAGTCTGAGAAGGCCTCGTGAGTCTGAAGAAGGCTGAAGAGGCTGTGAAGTCTGAGCGGCTGAGAGGGTCTGAGAGGACTCAGTGAGGCTGCGAGGCTGTGAGGCGCTGTGATGGCTAAGGATGCTGTGAGTCTCCGAGTCTGAGAGGCCTGGAGTAGGCTGAGAGTCTGAGAGGCTGTGAGGCTGAGAGGCTGAGAAAGTCTGTGCAGGCTGAGTCTGAGAGCTGAGAGTCGGAGAAGGCTGTGAGTCTGAGAGAGGCTGTGAGTCCTGAGAAGCTCGTGAGTCTGAGAGGCTGGAGAGGCCTGTGAGGCTGAGAGTAGGACTGTTGAGTCTGAGAGTCTGGAGAGGCTGTCGAGCGTGAGAGGCGTGTGCGGCTGGAGGTCTGTGAGTCTGAAGAACTCTAGTCTGAAGGCCTGAGAGGCCTGTGAGAGTGGCTGTGAGGCTGTGAGTCTGAGAGGCTGTGAGTCTGAGAGGCTGAGAGACTGTGAGGCTCCTGAGGGCTGAGAGGCTGTGAGTGTTCTGAGAGGGCTAAGAGTCTTTGAAGAATGTGAGGCTGTGAGTCGGAGAGGGGCTGTGAGTTAGTGCTGAGAGTCTGAAGAGCTTGTGAGTCTGAGAGTACTCTGTGAGTCTGTGATGTCCC